>OU015492.1:85248225-85483225 GCA_907164885.2 Dolomedes plantarius
TTCCAAAAACTAAAAAGGAATGTTTAGGAAAAATCAATACGCTTTTAGCTACTACAACCATACCATCTGTGCAACACGCTCTTTTACAATCAGCATATATCACAAGTACTCTCTGTGCCAACCAAACTAGTCATTATGAATAAAAGTCTCTGAACTAAAGACCTGATTCCGACGAGCACCCCCTCTCATTACTTTGTTCCACCCCCCACGTGATCATTAGCAAACGCCGTCTGTATGTTACCGTTCTTTCCCTCTTTTTTCCTCCCCCCCCCTTATTTTTTTTCTGATTGCGCCGAGAGACCTTCCCTGTTTCATTTTGTCCGGGTGCAATACCCTTAGTTAGAGCCCCCCTAATGGACCGCTGAAATTCATGAACACGGCAAAAAGGACAGATGAGCACTCGGAAGTTTTAATGTAACAGTATACTTGAAAAAAGTTTCGTTTATATGCGTTTGAATGGGTTTATAGTTAACAGCGAGAGACTTTTTCTTGAGGATTCGCAAAAGTTCGTTATAACCTGAAGGATTAACTCTCTAATAAATTTAAAGGAGAAGTGTATTTACGTATAGTTCATATATAAGAGGGAACAAAAATCCCTGGAATGTGAACTCGTTAAAAATAATATGTATGCATATAGACATGTATATATAGAGAAAAGAAAAGAAAAACTTTTTAACTATTAGAAAGAATAAAGAACTGAATTTTAAAATAAATATTTGCATAGTAAGGAGCAGACTAGAGCATTTTCCTCTATAAAAATAAAAATAAAAAAAGTTATAGCGTAAAACAAAAACATAAAGTAATCAAAACCAAGGAGAACAGTATATTCATTTGGTCTTTTTCATGTTGTGGTTCTTTGTATAAATAACTATATATATAGATATGTGTGTGTGTGTGTGTGTGTGTGTGTTGTAGTCGTGTTGGCCTTTAAGGCTCGCCGGTGGCTTGGTGCACTCGAAGGCCCTTTTAAACGCATCTTACGGCCCCTCCAGTCCCGGACACACAGGAACACGCGTCAAATCTCGACAAAACTTTATTTCTCTCAACTGCTACATCTTATTGTGACAGCGACAATTCACAAAATCTCCGGCTAAAATCGTGGTCTTTTAAAACTTCCTGAGGTCGTAGTCACATAACCCTTGCACTCTTGCATTGATTGGACGGAGGGCCCCATGGCAGTTTGGTATATTAAAAGTACCTTTAATTGGCGTATAATTCCCCTGAGAAGCAATACAGCACATACAGCGATGTGTGATTCTGTCAATTATGCGGTCTATGTGTTCGGTAGGAAGTGAGAGCCATTGCTCTTGCAAACTAGTTGAAAGCGTGGCTAGGGTCCTAGGAGGAGGATTGAGAGCAGCTATACGTCGTTCTTAAAGCGTCCCAAACATGTCCGATAGGATTCAGGTCCGTTGATCGAGTTCGCCACTCCATGCGCTGAATTGTTTCCTGCTCAAGATAAGCATCCACGATACGAGCCCTGTGCGGTCTCGCGTTATTGTCCTGTAGCACGAAAGCATCACCTATTACCCCACATAAGGGCGCACATAAGCATGTAGGATGTCATCTCTCTAGGTGTGAGCATTCACATTTCCACGGGGAAAGCCATGGATGTCTGTGCGTCCACCCAAAGAGATACCACCCCAAACACAGACACTGCCTGATCCGTATGCATCTCTTTCACGGATGTGTGATGGATGAAAACGAGTTCCAGGTTCTTTCCAAATCAAAATACGCCTACTATCGCTTTGGAGGCTAAACACGGACTCATCCGTAAAGAGAACAGCCCTCCATTGATCACGTGTCCAGTGGACATGTTGACGTGCCCACTGCAAAACTTCCCGCCTATGGCGTGACGTGAGCGGGACGCAAATGGCTGGTCGCCCCGCAAAAAGACAACATTCGTGAAGACTTCTACGCACGGTTGACGTTTATACCAATCTTCGGGAGCTTGCAGCGAGGGAGGATCTGTTCAGACGGAGTTCAGACGGAGTTGCGGTTCTATTCCTTCGTGCGCATAATGACAAATATCGGTCATCGGCATTCGTCGTAGCATATGGCTGTCCTTGAAATGAACGATAAATGAGGGTAAACGATAGATGCGGAAACATAACAAAGCAATATGATCGTTGGGACTGGATAAAATGAACGACACATACGGAAAAACGATGGATCCGAAAACGATCTATCGAGATTCCATATATATATATATATATATATATATATATATATATATATATATATATATATATATATATATATATATGTGTGTGTGTGTGTGTGTGTGTGTGTATATATAAATTAGAATTAGATGATAGAGAAAACCAGTAATAGCTCTAAAGCTACTTGCAGCCAGGAACAAATAACAGGAAAAGAAAAGTATGGAAGAGGTTTTAGACAGCATTTCTTCTTCAGCGGTGTCAATGCTGTCTAAAAACCATTGGATTGTTTCCGATGAGTATGATCTATACAATAAACACACTCAGACACCGTACAATCCATGAAAAACAGAAGAATTGATTAAAAATTGAAAAATAGTACTTAACCAAAGAACACCAAGCCTGGCGCTAGACAGAGTGGAAGTTAAGAACATGTAACCGCAAGATGTCTGACGTCACAAAACTTGCAACCATGGAGGTAGTGGATTCTCAGTTACAGACTTACTATGGTTACCGTATTTTAGGACTATTATACCCTAAATAATTTAGCTTTTAATTATTATTACTAAGAGTTATTTTTATTATTATTTTTATTTTTACTTATGATTTTTATTTTATTTTTTATTTTTTATTTGTAGTTATTTTTTCTATTTTATCTTATTGTTATGTTAAACTTATTTAATGCAACAGAACAAACTATTCATGAAAACAAAAACAACCAATTATGTTTTTGGATAGACTTTCGGGGTAATTATTCCGTGTTATCACAGCTTTATAGATAATATAATAGTAATTAATAAAAGTAATAACCCTATAGACTTAAATTTTTACCCTCCTAATCTGGAACTAATTAAAAGTAGCCATGATAATATTAATGTAAACTTTTTAGATATTAATATTAAATTAAATTCTCACAGAAAATTTACTTTTGACTTATACGACAAAAGATCTGACTATAATTTTAATATATTTAAATTTCAAAATTATCTAACCTGTTTACATAAATCTGTTTTTAATAACATTATTGTAAATCAGTTAGTTCGTATAAATAGGCTATGTTCTAAAGACAATAGGATTAAGCATATTTTAGACTTGAAAGCTGTGCTAATACGTAATAATTTCCCCGAAAGTCTATCCAAACACATAATTGGTTGTTTTAGTTTTAATGAATAGTTTGCAATAATCTTCTCTATAAACTACCAGTTATTTATTTACCAGTTCTTCCTTGCAGGGGTTTCCAATGTAACAAAATTTATTTAAATAATTTTTTATGTACGATCCCACATCATTTTTCCTTGTTAGTCACAATACATTGAAAGAAAATTAGCTTTTTTTTCAGTTCTTTAAAATGGGAAGTTAGAAATATTACTTTTGATGTTATTAATGCGCACTTAAGTCTATTCATTCAACTTTAACCTTTGTAACTCTAATTAGTCAGTTAAAAATACGCGAGCGAAAAAAATAGTATTATGTTTCAAACATTACTCTTGAAACTAAGTGACAATCATAAAAAAACTTTATGACCTTTTAACAAGAGACAGCGGCAGTGTGCAGATTATTAAAAGAGGAATATTTGCACACGCATAAGATAAAAAGAGCTTTAAGTTATTATATATATATATATATAAAATTAAAACACTTCCATTCAGTTAAAATTTTTTGTTATTGCTTTTTTTTTACTACATATCAAGAAATAGCTCAAGGTATTATTAAGGAAATACTTGCGTCTTTCGAGTAATGAAGCCTGTTCAAAGTTGTTTATGTGCTTTACCCTCATTGTGAAATTCAATCATCAGTAGCTCCTAAATCCAACTAATAGTTCATAAAATATTGATACTGTTGGAGATAGCTGACAAAATCATGGGGAAAACACCAATTTGAAACAATGGCCATTCAATTCATTACATGTAGGAAGCTTTAAAATTCATACGTACATCAGATTACACTTCCTAAAGACGAAAGAGGACCATAAAAAAGTGACGCTCCCTTACAACACCTGATTTTTCATTGGCAGAGTGTTAAGCAAAAAGTGCTTTTTTCCTCTCTATATCCTCAACAATGCCTGCGTTTGGGATACTTTTGATGTGTTGTGGCTTATACCCCTTGGCCGACAGTATGTCAGATCAAGTCCATAAAGGCTATTGGGCAGAATGGTGTGGCTCCGGTTTTGAATAGCACCACAAGGGTCGGGGTCCGACTTGGCTAAAGGACCGGTACCGTAGTTTTGAACCGGATCAAGTGACGAGACCGGTACACTTGACCCCGCATCATTAGAGGTAAATTCTGAAAACTTGGAGGACATTGCAGCCACGACAGATTTTTCGTGCACCAACCGCCATTAGCGAACATGGCAGATGATTAGTCATCGACCGTCACCGACCCAGAGACGTTCAGATCACTAGCTCGCTGCCTTTGCCAACTGGAAGCACCACGCTCTCTGGGGTACTTTTAAATAAGCTTATTTAATTTCTATCGTTCTTAACATACCGCTAATGGATATGTTTGTTAAAATATGACATGGATGGAATTTTACTGAAATTGTAAATCTCTCTCAAGTAATTAAACTAAAAGCCTCAATTACTTCCGTTGATCGTTACGATGAATAAGAAAGCAGTAACGTAGTGAGTATAATTGGCCCCCGGGGCACAATACCTTTGTGGCGCCCCCCCTCCCGAAAAACATATAGTAATATAATATATAGACCTTATACTGGCACCCACCCCGAAAAACATATAGTAATACAATATATAGAACTTATATTGGCACCCTCCCCGAAAAACATATAGTAATATAATATATAGACCTTATATTGGCGCCCCCTCCCGAAAAACACATAGTAATATAATATATAGATCTTTTATTGGCGCCCCTCTGCGAGTGGCGCCCGGGGCATGATATACCCCCTTGCCCCCCTTGTTACGCCACTGTATGAAAGTGCTCTACCAAATCTGCCAAAATGCGCATTAAACACAAACCATAACAGAAGATAAATTACTTACGAGTGCACGCTGGAGCCCCCCTACGCATAAGAACGTGCTCAATGCAGAATGAGGAAATGAAAAAGTTCTGCATTTTAGTACGTAACTAATTCGCGAAGCTTAGACACATTCTTTGAAGTTCTGGTAAATATTAAATAACTTTATCGCAGTAGTATTATTTCCTCCAATTCCCTTAAGCTCTGACAGAATTTCGCTGAATGCTGGTGAAATAGGAAATAAGATGAGCATCTTATCTTTTGTGTGTAAGAAAAGAAAAAAAAGAAAGTATATCAGACATCATATCTTACTTTCGTAAATAAGAGATGCACCTCGTCAGTAAGGAACGACCAAGCGGAAGTCACGTGTATCCAAACAATGAGGTCACGTCCGCTTTTAAACGAGAGGTAAGCTATCAAAAATGTATGTAATGACTAAAAGATGCTTGGTTCTTAGAAATCCCCATACAGAGCCGAGATGGAGCTAAGAACGAAAACAGTGAAGTAAGTCATACTGGTTTCTCAACGGCTACCTTGAGAAATAATCTGAACTTCTCGAACAAAAAAAATTATGTTTAGACAAGGTAGCAGATAAGCAGAAAATGGTATATTTACTTGCGTTACAGTAAGAGAGAAACGAACGCCAGTGAATATTATCTATGCCCTGCTTTACGAATCAACCAAAAATTGACATCATCAGAAACTGGTTTTGCACGCTTATTTCTAAACATACATCATCTACTTTGAAAAGAAAAGACAAAACAATTGTGCTCGAGGAATAAACAGGAAATTCAACGTAAATAAAGCACAAATAGCAGTAAGGTGCAATTTTGCATACGGCCGTTTCGAAGCTGCAAAGGAGCTTCTTCATCAGTGCAAAGAACTTAGTGGCAGCTCAAAAATCCGAAAACTAAGCCAGGCTTAGTTTTAGGGGTTCAAAAAAAATTTTGATAAAATTTTGCGTAAAATGACCTATTTTTATCGATTTCTTTTCTAGTTTTTATAAATATGACTGTAAATCAAATATTGCTACTAACTTTTATTATGACTATATAAAGCTAGCTTAAAAGAAAAAATTAGATATCTCTATTAAAAATTAGACAAAAATTAATGCGCATGGAGCATTTTTAAATAGAGTCATTAACAAACTGATTTTAATTAATATCTTAATTAATTACGTTCTGATTTTTTTTTATTATTTAGAATTTCCATCCCCAAACAACACTGTATAAGTATACAAAATTTCATAGCAATTGGTTAATAAATAAATAAAAAGTTTTTCATGGTCCATTGTCGCCTTAATGCGATGTAAATTTTTAATTCATAAATTCAAATTTCAATTTAAACAAAATAATTTTAAAATTGATAGTGCAATATTTGACATTACAAATCTGCGGCCAACTCTTTGCAATGTGGCACATAAGTTGAATTCCCAGTTCTCAGGCACTGGTCCAAGTAAGTGTCACTGGGGCTTGATTTTAAGTGTTTCATATTAGAAAACAAAGATTCACATGCATAAATTCTTGGTATTGAATTGTTCCAATAAGGAATCAATATGCTTGACAAACTAATAGGTGTAGCATTTCCATCGCAATAATTTTCTAATTTTAATTTTGGGAAATGTGATAAATTATCTTTCTCAATATGCTATTTCCAGAGCGACAATTTATCTTCTAATGCATTTATCGTACTTATCATAGAAGCAAGGGGAGAACGACACTGTCGAGAGATCAGTCTGCTCAGTTTTTTTATTTTTACGGTTTTGCGATTTTTAATTTTTTTCTACAATTATTAATTACGAGCGTTTGTTGTTCAAATATCTAAAAAAATTCGAAATTTGAACGGCGGGCACCTTAAAATTGCTTCGCGAGCACCGCGTTGCCGACCCCTGATCAACGTCAAACTGATTATTTTTGGGTTTTAAAATAAAGCCAAATATACTACTAAACAGGTAAATAATTCTGACCTAGATGTTTGGTTAAATGAAAAAACCGTAATCTTCTCAATACTGCTTTACCTTTTACGTTAGAGAAATATCCATACACAACATCGGTCGTCTAATGTCCTCAAATAGGATTATCATACCAATGAGTTTGAACCACTATTTTCTTATTGACAGTTTAACTACTTTCAAGATAATTTTAAAATTATTCAACCAATATTTCCATTATACCTTTATTTATCTGAAAAAATGTTAAGATTTTTGAATAATTAAGGACAAACGTTTTAAGATTTATCATTGTCATTCATGATTTGGATGCATACATATATCTTGCCATGCATTAGTAAAAATGTTTTTTATTAGATAATTCTGATTTTTTTTCAAACTGAAACCTTATTAGATTGAGCTGAGATGATGTGAGAATCCTACACACATCATTCCGAGAACAGGGAAAGAGATTTTCAATCTCAAATGAGGCAATGAAACAGATTTGTCACGCATAATCATCAGTTTTTATCTGCATGTCTTTCAAAATTATATTACATCTACAAGTGAGACATGTTAGTGTTAAGTCAAATACGCCTTTTAAAAAGTCTAAAATTAAAACTGACTATTTTTAGGCTCCTGTAACATTAGATTTGATTACAGATAACTGGAAAATCATTTGATGTTTGCCGTCTTGATTAACCATCTGAAAATTCTCAAGAATCTGTAGAATGTATTAATTTAGAATCTTCCTTTTTCTTTTTTGCAACATGCCATATATTTTTGAAAATATTTCTTTCCGAAAGACCAACCAAATGGTTTTTCATCCCACTTGTAATATTATTTCTTTTCCAATCCCTTTGTGGTAAACAATGTCCCCTTGAAAGCTTGTTCTTCGAAGAGCTAGGCAAGTTCTCATTGTAAGATCATAAGTGTGCAGCACGGTTTAACAAACAGATTATATATTACCTGCTCTTCGGAGATTTAGATTGTAAAGTAGGGCTTTATTTTTTTCTCTTTATTGTCAATATCATCCTTTTATGAACATCCATTCTGAAATAAAACCTCAATATCAAGGGTCTGGGCTCCATGTGAGGTTGACTCGCTGCAGTATGGGCTTTAAATTGGAAAATGACTATAATCCCACTGTTTCAGGATTAGGGGAACCATCGCTTTCAGACCAAAAAAGATGATTAGCAAAGTTAGTGGAGACATGATTCTGAACCAAAGACTATTCCGAGAATATCAACCGAGGGGAACAAACTATGAACAGAACAAATTGCAAAAGAAAGTGTTCCGGTTTCTGATTTCTTCATTCAAAAATTTTCAATATAGTTTGAGCTCAGATTAATTACTTACCGAATGTAAAGTTTTCGATTTTGTTACTGTTATCATTGTTTAAACCTGTTTAAGAGGCAAATTTTAAATTTTATTATGATGGCAAGATTTTGGTGTGAAAATGTCTATAGGATATATTCTGACGTTGTTCAGAAGTGACAGACAGCAGAATCGAAAATTTCGAGAGTGTGTCTCCAGAATTATTCTTAGGACGAGTACCAGATTGGAAATAGATTAGTCGATGAACTTTATTAGAGCCAAATTGACTATCTTGAATTTTCTAGGCAGAATTAATGAAAATTATATTCTAAAAATTTCTCTAGGTATAAAATTATATGCAGGTTTTGACTTTGTATGATATTTGATCAATGATTAAAACAATGCAATATGTTTAAAAAAAATAAATACATTTTGTACGAAAAAACTTAGATTGTTAATAGCTCCAACTGTAATCAGACATAGATATCGGACGTACTTATTAGAGTAAAATATAAAAACTTTCTTTCCTGACAAATGCAGTTTTAATCCAAATTAAACCTCACGACGTAGTTCCACTTATCTCATTGAATTATGTTTTGTACTATAATTTTTTGTTATTTTCGTTTGGAACTTCAAATGGATTTCTATATCATCGTAATAGTATTAAGACTAATGAGTGCAGTGTTTTTTTAAAAGACATGGCACTGGATATATTTTAATAGACGTGTGAAAATATAAATTTAAATTTGATACTTTTAAATTTAAATTATTTCCTAGCCTTCGTTTACTGAAATAAAAAGAAGAACGAGTTTTATGTAATCTGATTTGAGGACACAATTAGTCAAATCTTAGAATACGTTCTTTCATGAATGATGTGCTTTACTGTTATACTACTCCATATTTGCATCTGTTCTCTTTAGCATAAAAAAAGGTTGCACTAATTTTACAACTTTCTGTACAATAATCCTTTGTGAAAAGAGACTATTTTATAAAACAAACCATGTTGAAAATCAATAAATGCACTAAAACATGTAATGGTATCGAAAATATTGTTTACCTTTATTATCAATGATATGAATCGTAATAAGGAAGTAAAATTCCTTACTGAAATGCAAATTATTAGCTTTTATATTCTTAATAAAATAAGAAATCTAGTTAATATTCCTGGGATTGTTAAAAAACCATATATTAATAAAAATCCATTTTTTACAGAGTCTAAAATTGGCTTAAATGCAAGTTTATTTCACCCCTCTCTTGAGAAAGAATTGCCTTCGTACAAAGTTTACAATGTATTTCTCTTAAAGTTTTACTAAAATATAAATTATTTAACTATCATGTCTTGTACTGTACAGTTTTAGAGTATTTAAAAGTTAAATTCTAAAATATAACTATAAAGCCTGTTTTTAAACAAAACTTAGTATATTGCTAATTAATTTAGAAATATCACTGTATTACGCCCATTAAATCATATGAATCCTGAAAGTTGATAAATTGTCTTTTTCAAACATTTGTAACTATTAAGGCTACAATAAAATACTTATTGCATTGTTAACAACTTCTCTTAACATAGACTGTTTACCGTTGTTAACAACCTCCCATTAGCGTATTTCATTAACCGGGGACATCAATTTTCTTTACAGTAGGAGCAGGAAAATAGTCCAGCGTTTATCAAAATCAATTTAACAAATTAAATGTGCATATAATAGAAATGTTTTATTTCCAAAACGACATTTCACAAACCTCTCCACTCTTCACCAAGTGACATTTACTTTTAGTTACGTTGAACGTTTACTTGTACTACGTTTACCTCACATTTAAACGTAGTACAAGTTTATTTAATAATAGAAATTTCAAAACTAAATTTCTTTCTTATTTGATGAAAAAGAAATTTTAGAGATTAATCTTCATATTTATTTTTATTTTACTCGTACTTTAAAAATCCTAATTCTTATAATTATTTCCATAACAAGGGTAATTATTAAATCTAAGCTATTGTTTGACTCAATGAAAAGTTCAAAATTATTTTTATTTGAATTATCAAACATTGAATTTTTTTTTCTGTTTCTTTATCTTATTTATTCCTTCAGGAGGCTTTATGTATGTTTTTTCTAAATATTGGGTATTTAGAAAAATATTTTTCTTCCGGAACAAAAATAAATATGTTACCTTTTGAAAATACATATTTATTAATTATTATATTACTTACCATTGCTATCATTAGGTGTATTTTAAATAAACATCAATTGTAAATAAAATACCAGGCTTTCAGAAATTTTATTATTTTATGTGTTTTTATTATTTTATTTTATTATTTTTTAATTATTTTATCTATTTATTATTTTATAAAGGGCTTGTTTACTAAGCTTCTTTTTTTAAATTTAAATTTTTATTTATGCGTTTTTTTCATTTTTCCTCTAATTTCAGAATGCATTTTGACAGTATGCAAAACTTCAAGCTTTGCCTGTTCGTTGTAAATATTTGTAATAAGAATCATCTTATAACAAACGTTGTTGCTTACCTTTTGACTCAAACCACTATATGTCGAAATAATTCTCTTTTCGTTAAGACAGAACCATTCATCTTTCAAAATTGAATCAAAACTTTTAGTTTTGAACAATCCGTTCATCGCACAGATGGATCACGTGATGCTTCATATATTTTACGTGACTTGTGACAGGAAGAACAAATAACACAAATTACTATTTTATTTTTTGGAACCCATAGAGGAAAATATAAGATTTATTTGGGGACATAACCTTTCCTTAATCCATTTAGTTACACAGGAGCAGTGCTTACACGTAAGGCAATGCCCTGACAGAGAAAGCAGCATGTTAGTAACATGACAGTTTCTGATAAACGTGATTTAAACAGTAACATATAAAGTTTGACTGAGTAAAAAGCATCAGTTATGCGTTTGTTTTTTACTTTAATTATTAGATACTAATGTACTGGATATTATTAATTTAATTATATCACTGACTTCATTGTATTTTTTTTCAAAAAGTATATATTTCCCTCTTAAGAGTAGTGTTAATTAAGGACGCTGTTTACTAACCCTATTGGATTCGGTCACCTCAATGTTAACCTATGAAGAAAATGTGTCCAAGGATTGTCAACTTGGGTTAAAAGATTTTTTTTCTTTTTCATAATACATACATCACAACTGACATCACAACTGACTCACATCACAACTGACATCACAACTGACTCACATCACAACTGACTGCTTTAAAAATCATATATTTTTATACTTAAACTTATCTGAATAAAACTTGGATACAATTACAGCATTTATAATAAGCTTTCCAGTTGATCTGTGCATACTTTAAAGGTCATATTTTAGGAAAATGATACTACACTTTAAATTTTTAAATTCTGATATAAAACTTTTGAAGCTCATGCTAAGATTAGGGTTTTATGATTTAAAATACTTTATTTTGACGGAAGGCTTGTCATAAGCTCACTTTCACTAACCGGACGTTAACAATAAAATATTTCCTACAATATCCGACTGCTGTGTTACTTTAACGTTTTACATAATCATTTTGTAAGCGAAAACAGGGTCTCGCAGTCGTCCATTAACCCTTCAGCCGGAACATGATTATTTTTCCGCTTAGTGGGAACTTCTGCCTGTAAGGCAGATAACATGTAATATTCCCAGGTATTCCTAACTAGAAATTCATAGGGTATTTGTGGTTTATTAACTTTCATGGCAGCCACAATCGTCAAACCATTTCTCCTTAATTCTTGACCAGCTTGTAAGGAACATAACCAATTATCACAGGTTATATTACGGTTCGTTTTGTAGAGGCATTTAATAAAATCAGTCTTACTCAGCCTTCTTTTCAAAACAGGTAACATAAAACAGGGTTTGTCCAAAGTCGTTCCCAGGACCTTCAAACACTCAAATCTTGAAAATTTTCAGCCTTATGGTATATATTATACAAATTGTATGAAGAATATCTGCCTGACAGTCAGATAATTAAAGATACTTTGGTGGAAATACAGTCGAACCTCGTTATAGCGAACACGGTATATAACGAACTCACATATATAACAAAAAAAAATGTTGGTCCCGCTGTTTTCCTATTGTACGTAATTTCATTTGTATTGTGTCAGTTTAATGTAATCAATTTTAGTCGATTTAATTCATTAATGATCATTTTCAATAGATTTTATCATTTTTAATACATCATTATTGAATACACATTGCAACTAATGAGTTATACATTTTGTGAACTCTAGCATTTTCTCAACGGTTCGGATATAGCGAACCTCCGGATAAAGCGAACAAAACTTTTGGTCCCTTCATTATAACGGGATTTGACTGTATCTGTCTAGTAGTCAAACAACGTTCAAGAAAGTGGAACTTACCTGAACTATAGAAGGCTGGCGTCACGAATCGCCCTTCCACACTGAACACAAGATGTTGACCGAAGCATGTGTAGACTCACAGTACCCAAGGTCGAAGAGTGGGGGACCCAGCGTTGAATAAAGAAACCATAGCTGTCTGAAAAACAGATTATTCGGCTGAAGGATTAAACATTTCATAAAAAGGACATAATTAATGTGACTTTATAATAAATAATGCGCAACGTATATTTTACTCTTTTATACACTCTGTCACAAAAAAAATATATGCACCCAGAAGGAAACGAGCTACTATCACAAAACTTCACATGTATGTAGTGTATGAGGAGATAAGCAAATGATTACAAATTCAGACGAACAGACTGTTTTATTAAGAAGATATGGCATGAAAAATGTTACAAATCAGTAAATAGTAAATCCACCTCTGGTACCTTTACAAACCGAAACAAGCCGTGACATCGACTCAAGGAGGTCACCTATGACCTCCTGCGGAAGATCATGCCATAATCTTTTCAACTGGGCAGTTAATTCAACTAGTATTCCGGGACGGCTGCAGTTACCTTTCAAGCACGTCCCAGACGTGCTCTATTGACGAGAGGTCAGGTGACCTGGCAGACTATGGGAGTACGTCATATCCTTGAAGACATTGTTGGGAGAGTCGCGCAGTATGTGGACGAGCGTTGTCTTGCTCATAAATGGCACCTGGGCGACTTGTTAGCATAGGCAGTACAACTGCCGTTAAACTCTCGTCCACGTAACTGCGTGCCGTCAAAGTGCGTTGAAGGACGACTAGAGGTGATTCTTGTATCCCAACAAATCGCTCCCCACACTGTCATACCTTGTGTAAACGCCGTATGCCTCTCGACAACAAATGTCGGATCGGACCGGTGGCTTGGCCGCCTCCACACGCATATGCGGTGGTCATCAGCATTGAGACTGAATGAGAATCATCGCTGAATATCACACGCCTCTAGTCGGTCACACTCCTGCTTGACCGAGGTCGGCAAAAATACAATCGACACTGCCTATGATGTGGGGTCAGTGGTAGGCGTCTTAATGGACGTCGGCTCCTTATACCTGCGTCGGCCAGTCGTTTCCGAATGGTTTCTCTTGATACAACCGGATGTCTGGAAGATGGTAAATGGCGTCGAACCGATTCTAGCGACGCTGTTGGTGCGGACGAGGCCGCTCTTATGATTGCGCGATCCTCGCACGAATTTGTGTTCCTGGGACACCCTGACCCTCCGCGATGGTAGACTATCCCTTCCGTGATCCATTGTTGCCAACACCGAGCAACTACCATATCGCTCCGACCAAGGTAGCGGTAGGTCTGTTCGATTAACCTGCTTCATTGAGGCCTACTATACGTTCCCTCTCAAAGTTCGACAATTATTAGTAATGTCACCGGTTACGTCTCAGAGGCAACTCTAGTCACAATACCGTCCATCCAAGTCGACAGATTTTGACCTAGGTAGCGGCCGATACGCCTGTTCGATTAACCTGCGTCTCTGAGACCTACTATACGCTCCATCTCAAAGTTCGACAATTGTTCGTACTGTCGCCGGTTACGTCTCAGAGGCATCTCTAGTCACAATACCATCCATCCAAGTCGACAGATTTGTTTGAATAACCCTATGGCACGAGCAGTCATGCTTTTAAACTCTCCCAACTGTGCATCTCATATGCGCATAGAGCACTTACCCTTGTCTCGTTGGCGTCAAAATTTTAATCTTTCGCATATCTCTTACCAGACTACGTTTCGTGGTAGTAGCTTGATTTATTTTGGGTGCATATATTTTTCTGTGACAGAGTGAATTTAAGTCTAGTATTTAGTTAGTTAAAAGCAAAATATACATCTCTAGCGTACGGGTAGCCTTGGAGTCTTTCTCAGCAAGACTTAATAGTACACTGTAGGGATAGGAATTCCTAATGCGCAGTTTGTGTAAGTTTTTACTAGTGACTGAAAAAGACGACCGACCCACTTCAGAGAGAACGATCGTCTATCACGAATTGCGGTACAAAATTTACAACCGAAGAAGGTGGAAATATACATAGATCCTGCCAAAGGGGCGATGCGTACGTCTCCAGCCTACAGGTAATCTTAGATCTAGGTTTGTCCCTCGTTATGTGCATGGCGTAACCGGAGCGTGCGCTGTAGGAAAAGGTATTCCTAATGCGGAATTTCTCTAAAGTTTTATTGTAAATTTTTTTCTGCAGATTGGTGATCGGCAAAGTCACCAGTAAAATTAGTTAAGATAAAGTTTTATTGGTTATTCGAGTTTTCCCTTGCAATTAAATATTAGTAGTTCAGTAACCACATGGTATTTTTGCATGTTTATTATTTTAGGTTTTACATTGGTACTTGTTAAAACTATTTGGTTGTCAAATAAATATCTAAATTCTAAAAAATAGTTTAATTTTATTCCACCGATATATGTAGTGTTTTCTAACAAACCTATCACTGCAGTGGATACATTTACGGAGTACAGTGGCTACCCATTAAAAAAAAAGCAACCGATGCATTAGGCGAATGTTGAGAAGATGTGCCTGCTATGTTGGAAAAAAAGAAAGCACAATTTTTAGTATTTAAATGTTTGTTCAGAATGATTAAATATTTTTAGATTCATCATCATATTTGGCACGACAGCCCAGGGTGGGCCAAGGCCTTCAGTTGAAGATTCCTCCAGGACAGCCTATTTTTAGACTTGATCTGCCAGTTCCTCCCTCCAATCACTTTAAAATCTGATTCAACAGAATCGAGCCATCTTACTTTTTAGCCTTCCTCTTTTTTGACCAGTAAAAGGCCTTGCAACAAAAATCTTCTTTCCTGGATTTTTTCATTCATTCTAGCAACATTAGAAGCCCAGTTTTTTTTTTATTTTAAAAATTTTAATAAAATCGGGCTCTTTAAAAAACTTCTAGAGATTTCTGAATTAAAAAGTCTCCGCCATAGGCCATTTTCTTTGATACCACGAAGGATGCTTCTGAGAACCCTTCTATCCAAGACTAATCTCCATTTTTTGTTAGAGACCAAGTTTCCGAACCATACATTAGGACCGGCCTAGTGATAATTTTATAGATAAAAAGCTTTGTTTTTCTGGAGAGAAACTGAGACTTCAATAAAGAGCGAAGTCCAAATAAGTCTTTGCTGGCCAGTGAGATACGATTTTGTACTTCGGAAATGATATTTTTTTTGCATTAACAAAATATCCATGGTAATTAAAACCAGGAACAGTTTGAAATTCATGAAGGCCAATATTCAAATGGTTGGTTGTATCAACAGTAGTGTTTACTGTACATACATATATTTGGTTTTAGAATCATTTACTATCAATCCCATACGATTTGAAGCCACCTCTAAAGAGGAGAATGCGTCTCTCAAGGTTGGTACGCTCCTTGCAACTATATCGACATCATCAGCGAAATCCAAGAGCTGAACTGACTTGTAAAGGATGTTTCCATGGGTATCAGTATTTAAATCTCGAACAACCTTTCCCAGTGCAATAAAGAAGAGAATGCATGAAAGAGAGTCACCCTGTTGAACACCATTATTAACACTTAGGTCCTCTGAGAGGGCACCTAAAAATTTTATTTTACATTTAGTGCCACTCATTGTACACATTACAAGTTTAATCAGTTTACTTGGAATTTTAAATTCATACATTGCATCCATTAGATGCTTCCTACTCACACTATAAAAAGCAGACTTAAGAATTTTGAGATTAGTAGTCATGATTTAATAAGGATGAATAAAATATTAAAAAAATTGAGTCACTGAAATTTTCAGTGTTTGAAACATTAATTTCTTTTATAATTTTTATAAATATATTCACCGTTCATAAGTTATTATAAGAGGCACGTAAGATCAGTCGCTTTTATGAAAAGCCATTACTGAATCTTACGCAGATGTGTTTTTCGATAACTCTGGTAAAACATGAGATGAGATCCCAGTAATGGGAATTTTATAGTACTCTTTTTCTACGCAGTCGTAAATGATGTAGAAATTTCTACATATATTCATATTAAGCATAGCAAAGGTTGCAGATTATAGTTTGATGCCTCCAGATATAAGTTACGTCGAAAAAGTATCGTGGTAAATTTTGCAAAATCACCAAAATTATGAATGGTCTAGATATGCTTTACGCATTATTCCCGCAAAGATTACATGATCAATTGAGCAGTAGGTATTATGAAATTCGTTTATAACTTTAAATCACGTTTTTTTTCATTTCAAGCTTAACTTTTGCTTCCGAATATTTATGATATCTTGTTGCAGCCTCATGATGAAGGGCAGAAGTAAAATGTAAAAAACTGTGTAAACTCTGTGCTGTTGTTCTCAAACTCATTTTCAGTAAGTATCTTAGTTCGTGACTAAAGGTTCAAAATATCTCTTTTATTAATTATCTCCAAATCAAAGGTATAGAAAAAGTATTTGAATTTATCTAATTGCAGTTTTTAATATATTAAAATGAAAAATATATCTGTTATAAAAATATTTTAAACGTTCGAAGAGTTTTAATATTTTTGCCTGTACATGATCTCTTCTTAAGAATAGGTATGATCAGATAAAACAATACAACAAAAATAAGAGAGTTGGGGGTATCAAACAATTCACTTAGGTAAGAATTATGTAAGGTAAGAATACATATGTAACTTTATGTAAGGTAAGAATTTAAAAATAAAAGAATAACAAAATAATAACCGAAAAAATCCCAAACCAAGTTGATTTAATTCCGGGAAGACCAACACACGCGTGGTTTGTGCATATAATTGATTTAGACGGCTGCAGAAAGGCAGCCTGCCTTCGCGACAGTCTGCCTTAGATTATGCCTGGTGATATAAAGGCCTCCAAAAAAGCTACCGACAGCTCGCAGAACAGTAAATCAGATACAAAAGGGGAGTTGTCGACAGGAGGCGCCTAGTCGTCTGGGAACGTAACTGAATGAAGAAAGGTGGCGTTTTCCATATCTTTTGAGAACGCTCAGTGGAGATATATAAAGTCGTCGAACGGGAATTCAGAGATGAAATTAGTCAGAGTGACGCTGGATCCGGAGACCAGGAGATACTGCCGGACCTAGGAAGACTTGAATGGGTGCAGCGACAACTGAAGTCTGACCTTCCTCGTCGATGTCATGAACACGCGAATTTAATTTATATTCATATATTGTAAATAGCCTGTATTTAGTCGAGAAATGCAATTAAAGCATAAAATACAAAAAGTCTGGCAGTCTTTTATTTACGGTAAAGCCATTACAATACCTACATAGCTTAACACATCTGTACTAGCTGATTCTAACAACTAGCCACCTCTAGATTTTTTTACTGCATCTGCAAGATGTTTAGGGAAAGAATAATGGTATTATTTCTATACTTTAAATTAGTAATGCCATTCAAATATGGCACATTTTTTTAGGTAATCAAATATGAAAATTTATCATCATGTTTGATTTTCAGACTTTTTTTTTAAACTGGCATACCCCATTAAAATATTGGTTTTATGTAATCACAGTTTCACAATATAAGAACCATTTGTGTCTTTGGGCATGAGAAAATTCTGATCTATGAAGAGACCTCATCGTGACCAGTCAATAATAACGAGCCCTGGTTGTTATTACAGGAAACTATCTTATAACTTCTATTTTTGTATGCCCCGGAGACTTAAATTCTTTATAAAATTATTTTAAATATCCTCCATAATTATAATCATAAATCTGCACTAACCATTAATGGCGTATATTTAAAATTACAAGCACATTTCTCTAAATCTTAACATGCATCTGCTGAAATGTAACACTGTCTCACATCGGGATAGCAAAAATTATTAAGAGTAAAGACGAAAAGCATCGCATGACTGAGAAAATTACAAGATAATATGATAACGTAACGTAGCAATACTTACCAAGGATAGGATTACTTACCAAGAAGCTGTTAATTAGATGAAAGTAATTTATGGTTTTGATTATTAAAGCGTTCCTTGAAAGATTTCTCTTACTAAACTTTTAAACAACTAAAAAAACATTCATTATTTTTGAGCAAATTAGAACCCAGCGATAAAGAGCCAAATCTAGCCACACAACCTCTCATCTACAGAGTTACGACCTACCAACGGCGCCACTCGTAGTGCTGTAGAAAAATAGACTTTATTAGTTTATTTATGTCTCTTTTTTTCCCCCGACTCTGCCCAGACTGAAGAACTGTGTGTTTACAACTGACACATGTCACTCTTAATGTCATGCGGTAAATTTAAGTGGAACTGATTAAGGGTGATTTTTCTCACAAACAGTTTAGTTTCGGGATTCTTTTGAAAAAAAAACATTTCAGATGAAGATTGAGATGGGAAAAAGAGAGCGTGAGAAAGCGCAATTAGCTTGTAATATAACGTCAATTTGAGCGGGCTGAACTGAAGTTTTCTTGGTATTTTTATTCTTAAAATCAATGTTGTAGAAGCAAATAACAGAGGTATTATTAGTAAGTCTGATCAGAGGTCATAGAAATTAAGAGCCAGACACTAAATTTTTGTCTCCCAAATTCTGGTGATTGCACTATACATATTTCAATATTGTAATCAATTAATGGAATGCGGTTATATCTAAATTGCAGGTCCAACTTCCGATTAGTTTAACAAATTAGTCAAAGCGGCTGTTTGTCACTTGCTACAAGTTGTTCATTTGCTTATTATAATTATTAAATATTTAATTACTATTCAACAGATATATGCAACTAAATTATATATATATATATATATATATATATATATATATATATATATATATATATATATATATATGTGTGTGTGTGTGTGTGTATGTATGTATGTATGTATTCTTTTTTCTGATAAATAAACAAAGTAAAAGATAAAAAATAAAATAAAATAAATAAGTAAAAATATTTTTTTAATTTCCATTGGGGGAATTAATGTTCAAAGAAGGGGCTGGGTAACAGTATTTTTACTGCTGTTCATTCAAATCAAAAGTCACGGTTTCCCCTAATATTTACATAAAATAGAAGGATTTATCAGAAAAAAGAATATATATACATACATACATACATACATATATATATATTTTATATATATATATATATATATATATATATATATATATATATATATATATATATATATATATATATATATATATTATATATATATATATATATATATATATTCTTTTTTCTGATAAATCCTTCTATTTTATGTAAATATTAGGGGAAACCGTGCCTTTTGATATAAATGCTGTTACCCAGCCCCTTCTTTTAACATTAATTCCCCCAATGGAACTTAAAAAAAATATTTTTACTTATTTATTTTGTTTTATTTTTTATCTTTTATTTTGTTTATTTTTTTTGGGGGGTGGGGGTGGAGAAGAAATCCGGAGAGAGAGGTTATTGTTTCTGAAAACAAGAATTATAAAAACGAATGAGTTACAATTTTACAGTCCGTGCAGTTATCAAAAGACACTACACTTCTTTGAAAAAGAAATTTCTCCAGCAATGATAACACTTTATAAAAGTCACTATGACATATGTTGTTGTTATATCTGATAAAAATGACGTAATGAAATAATGTTTATCTTACAGCCGTGTTTCTCCGACAAAGCGCAAGAGTACTAAGTATTTCACTTAAAAAAAAGTTTTAGTAATGTAATAGTCCTCTTTTCATACATCAGAAATTATAAAAATATTCTCAGGTTAAGAATTTAAGAATTAATGTTCATCATACTTGAAAAAATTGGCTTCGTGAAAGAAGAGTTTAACTAATATGACAGGATGATTTTTTTTTCATCAGTTGTGTAAAATTATAGTAGCTTTAGGGCATAAAGAGAGAACTTGAATTTAAAATTCCGCGAAAAAAATTATTAAAAAAATCCTTTGAATAGCACACAGGCGAAATCATACTTTAAAAATATAAATAAATAAATGTTTTAATAATGAATAATCTTTAAAGCAAATTTATAGTGCAAAAAGTTTCTTTAAATTTGTGCGGTCAAGCCAGATTATTGACGGGGAGATAAGGTAAGATTCCGTAGTTCTGGGAATTTCAAGGGTTTGGAGTGGGTCCTTATATAAAAGCCTTGTGTAACTCCTAGTTGCCAACTAAAGAAATATTTCCCCGGATCCTGCGTACGTGCAATACAACTGGCAGGCTCTTTAACTAATCTGAATTCCAGTGACAATATAATCATATAGCTCCATAACTGGTCAGCTATAATAGAGTTAATTTAAATCAACAATTTTAATTCTATTAAGTTCTTAGGGTTCTTTATGTTTCCCAAAAGAATGCTTGTTGACTTCCCTTTAGTATGGTAATGACTTTTTTTTCGTTAAATGCTGATTCCTTGAACTAATAATGTTTGTGTTAATTCTCTCCTAATTTTATCACTATAAAAATCTTGTAAAATCAATCCGGAAGTTTAACTGATAGTTTGTCTTATCCTATAAATACACTAAGAAATTACTTTTAAGTTGGATTTTTTTGCCCGTGGACAACAAATTATTTGCCACCTGACCAGTTTCATCTGAACTGAGTTTAAAGACAGTTAACTGTTGAGATTTTCCCCCCTCCAATTAAAAGTTCTTGTCTATAGTTAATCTATCATGCCTATAATTCATCTATTCATGTCTATCATTCATTCCTTTAAAAGTAGAATGAAACTTCTCTAGACGGCCACCCCTCTAAACGGCCATATTTTGTTCGGAACCGATTAAAGACTCCATAGTGCCAATGTTACGGAAGACACCTCTTTCCAACGGCCACCCCTCAAAACGGCCCCTTTTTTTCAGAACCATTACTGGTCACTACAGAGCAGTTTTACTGTATATGTATATCTTATCTTTTTTAAATAAAATTGCATATTTATGGAAAAATTGTACGGATATCTCCGTTCCAATTGTAAATTATATGTTGGTTTATTCGAATTCAAATAGTAAAATATACTTTAACTGCACCAGCTCTCCTTGACATGTATAAAACAAAAAATAAATTACTAACAATAACTGTTTAATAAAGAGACGATTTGAGTTCACAAATTATACTCTCAACCAAGGAGCAGAATGTATTTCGTATCCTGGAGCGAACACACTTTAAACTCTTAAACTAATTCCTAATATAACCTAATGAAATATTCACCCGTCATAGTTCTAAATTCTTTACGTCTGGCAAAGAATATTCATCAGAATAGTTTGCGAAGAATATTAATTCAGTTTAGTTAGCGAAGAATCTTCATTAAGTACATCATTGAACATGTTGTACAACACTGTATTCAATTAAAGATTTCGTCTTACTTTAAGTGCGGGGAAAATTGCCCTTCTCATTGAAAACTCTACGATATGCATATCGTTACGATATGCATATCGTTATGTGATATTGCAAAATACGGTGAGAGGAAATCAGTTTCATAAAATTTAGATTAAGGAAATGTCTTGAATCATCAGAAAATAGAAATTAATTCGCGCAACTGAACAAAGTTTCTTGATTAACGCAAACTCTGACCTGGAGAGATAGAGGGTATCTTATGGTGTTAATTCTCAGGCAAAAGTATAACTCTATACTATTTCCCTGCTAGATGACGTTTAGTTTCTTTCCCTTCTCTATTACCCTCAAATATTTGCTACGTTTCCCTAGAGGGCCAAATAAGAATACCCCATAAGGGTTCCTTCATTACTTTTTTTCATGCTATCTGTATTGATTTTATATTTCCCGTTATCAGAAAACAGGCTATTATCTGCACAGAAATAACAATAAATACTTGACAGATTTATCTCTGTTTCACCTTTGCTACATCCTTATCTTTGACAACACTTCAAAAACTGAATCCGTTAGTGAAACTGTTTTTATCGTTTTTTGGCTGCGTTTTTTGTGGTTTTTTACGATGAAAGAAATATTTCTTATAATAATTATAATCTGAAAGAAGAATAAAGATATGGGATCCAAAAATAAAAATCAGTGTTTACTATTATACATATTTTATACGTATAAATATTAGAAATCAAATTTATGTTTCATATAATTACTTCATACAATTTCGATCATTTTAATTTCATCACTTAATGAGTTTGTATTCTTTTAAATTTAATAGATCTTTCGTTATTTAAATACAGATATACTCATTCTTTCAGACAGAAAACCTAATACTTTGTTTACAAAAATTGAGAGTTATAGTGATCTCTTACACGTACACGAGGCAGTGAGCTGACGAACATTTCAGAATGATCACAATCAGGATTGAATTATGTTGTGATATGTTGATGTGTGACCATGGGTGCAGAGTGCTACCCACGGCGTATAGACGCTTATGATAATGACTTGACACAAAGGGCTCAACTATAGGCTGTACTGCGTATGCAGTAATCGTCATTTTGACGTCATTGTTGCAGCTGTGTGTAAATCGGCCCTTCAGCCCGATATTCTCGGATATGTGATTAAAAAAATCGTTTTATTCTAACATAACGTTCGAGTTTCTAAACTGACCATGATATTTTAATCTTATGGAATAAGTTATCTGATCAAAAGTGAAGGTTTTTTATTATTGTTGTACATTAATAGTCTATTGATCCTGTTTTAAAAGCTTAATTTTAAAGCAGCCTTGATACTTTCTCGTGGGAATTGTATGACATTACATAACATCACTCCGATATTATCTATTGCGTTCAAGCATGACTGTAGTAGGGAAATTCAGTATTCAAATGATCAAAAACTTTAAATATATGCTTCAGTACACAGGTGTGATGCTAAGCAGTCCAAGGGCAATCCATAAGTTACGCTCCCTATTTCAAGATCAAAAGCCTTTTCTTAATACTTTCTCTATATGCAGTGTCTCAGAGCCCTTGCTCGTGCGCCCGAACATAGGTTCCCTTCTCCCATTGGACCCAACTGGTACCCATATGACAACTTCATTGCAACGCGTATAACGTAATAATAAAGAACACTTCATTATTTTGGTCTGAAACACAATGGGACTCGTGGAAAGCGCAATTTTCTTATATATTGCACAAGTGCATGGATCTAAGAGCCTTTCTTACTCGGGGAACCGTTCTGATTGATTTACAGTTTGCAAGCTTTGGCAAAGAGACTAGCACCTCATAAGATAAATCTATCTCATCGAATAGCATAACTACCAAGAGAAAAAGTTCTTGCAATTATTAAAGTTCAAATTGTATTCAAGGCATGAAATGTGAAAGTACATCTAGATTACAAACAACGTTGCATTGCTTATAATTTCCGCATTTAACAAATTTTGTTCGCAAATTCGGTTGACCAACCAAAAGTAATAAATAAAAGGTAAATAATGAAGCAGTAAAATATGCTGTCCCGTATACATGAAAAATGTGTCATTGAATATAAATTAACTACAATAATTTTGAATGCTGGTGGTATGAGAGTAACTAAATCTTAATAAAAGTTACATGATTACGAAATGTATTATAATCCTCTGATATTTATAATTATTTAGATAATACAATTCTACAATTATTTTGAATACAATTATTTCAACTACAATTATTTTGAATGCTGGTATGAGAGTAACTAAATCTTCATAAAAGTTACATGAATACGAAATGTATTATAATCCTCTGATATTAATAATTATTTAGGTAATACAATTCTGTATTGAAATAAATTTTGTAGCAGTAGCAAAAAAAGGATTAACTTTACGCAGCACAAAAAAAGTAAATTATTTAATAACTTTTATTTGCAAATTTCTGAATTAAAGTTTATCACTAACACAAAGTACCTTGAATTTTTTAAAAAATATTGCCGCAGTGACTTGATGGCATAACGGATAAGGCATCAGCCTACCAGTCCGAATGTGGCGAGTTCGAACCGGAAATCACGTTATTGATCTTTTCCTGTCAACAGGGTATAAATTCAATTCCCTAAGTGTTGGGAATCAGTCTACGAGTTGTAGTCAATGAATAAACATCTCGTTCTTCTATGTGTCTGTGATTTATATGTGACAGTTTGGTGGAGGCACCGGGTGCTCCTAAAAAAAGGTACTGTTTGCAAAGATTAAAACATTAAATTATTAAATTAAATACTTAAGAATCGTTAAGTTAAATAATTGAAAATTGTTAAATAAGAAAAAAATGAATTCGGTGTGTAAAAAATGCGATGAAGTGGTACTAGATGAAGATGCAATGAAATGCTCGAATTATGAAAAAAATTTCCACTTCTTATGCGTTGGGTTCAAGGAGTGAACTTCAGGAAAATGAGCAAAGTGAATAAGGGGAAATGGAAGTGCCTTGAATGCCGCCAAATAGGCCAAGATACTGGTTCTAATGACCAACCTGCTCAAATACTAGCCAGCAAGAAGGTTCCCAAGACCAAACTACGCAGACTTCTACCCAAGACTCTGTTTGGAGCCAACGAACTCCGGTTGTCTCTGCAACAAACGGCCACAACCATGCGGGTCCACATTCATCCGCTCCGATTATCCAGACCACAACGCCCGTTTTCCGTCAACCCAGGAGTCCAACCTTTTTTTCGGGTGACGACAACCAGGACTCAGAGAAATGGCCAAAAGAACTACAACGTGTATCGAGATTTAATGGGTTGGACCAAATGACATGTCTATCTAATATCTATTTTTTCCTGACCGGATCTGGTACGAAAATAATGAAAATTAAATCACTAGCTGGGAACAATTTCAGGATGGATTGAAGCAGACCTTCGGGGATACGGCAAAGTCACGAAACCAAGCTGAAGAGAAACTTAAAAGGCGTGCTCGAAAAACGGACGAGTCTACCCAGTCTTACATACAGGATGTCCTCGCATTGTGCGGTTGTGTTGACTCCAACATGCCAGAGGAAGAAAAAGTGGCCCATCTAATGAAGGGTGTTGCTGAAAACATTTACCAAGCACTTCTAACCAAGGACGTGACCACGACTCAAGACTTTGTCATGTTGCGTCAGAAGATTGAAGTCATGATGCAAAATCGAGTAGCTTCCAAAAGATTCGCTCGCCTTCCGAACGTCGCGGAAATTTCGTCAATAAAGGGACAACATGATTTGGCAAGTCTTATTCACCAAATTGTAAGCGAAGAGATCCGTAAAGCCTTGACACCAATATCCTCGGGTACGGAGCCTCAAGAACTAACGACAATGATTCGTGATGAAGTAACGCGCTCTTTGGCACCACTCTCACAAGCCGATCCAGCCTCGTCAGACGTAGCTATAGATACACTTATTCAGAACCACGCAGCAGCAATCCAGAGACAACCGAGTTACCCAGCTGTACGCCGACCTGTGCCGATCGGTCCATTTGGTGTACCTCGACGAAAGACTGATGTCTGGAGAACCGGTGATAACAGACCGGTATATTTTCACTGTGGCCGCCCTGGACATGTTTTACGCTACTGCCAAGAGAAACGCCGAGTTTTCGAACAGTACTGGGGGAACAGAGGACAAGCCGAAAATACCCAATGACACCAGAACTTTGGAAATGAATACGGACTAAGCTCAGAGACGGGACGATCGCCACTACCGTTCGAAAGACGAGGACACTCACCTATGCGGCGTGGACGGTCACCGTCGCCATATACATGAGTCAGCTGATCCCCTAGTAAAAACCATGAGGAAAACTAAGCAACGCGACCTACTGCGGAGGTGAGGTTGCTTTGGACGAAAATCCTCCATTTGCGTCAGTTGCAAAATTCTATGGAAACCAAGTAGACGTTATGCTGGACTGGTTTCCAGTTCAGGCTTTAGTCGACTCCGGGGCTACTTTCTCCGTTATTTCTAAACCGTACCGACGATAGTTAAAAAAACAATGTTTCAAAGCACTCTTGATACACCGCTTAAGGTCGCCGATGGAAAATACATTGAGCCGCTTGGAAGATGCATTATACGGCTAACTGTCAACAACTGGACACAACCCTTTGAGTTTTCCGTTTTTTCTAGTTGTAGCCATGACGTCAACCTTGGATGGGACATTTTAAAAGCATCACAGGCGATTATTGATTGTAGAAGAGATGAGCTGCAGGTGTCGGAGCACCAGACAGAGGCAGGACGTCTATGTGTTATTGAGGACGTCTCCATCCCTCCGTCAGCGCTTAAAAAAGTGCTTGTTGCGACGCCCGACCGAATGGGCTTCCAAGAAGTAATTGTCCATAGCAACAAAAATCTCCTTTTTCAGAGAGGTTTAGCCCTTCCCTCTTCAGTCGTGCTCTAGAGGACTGCACGTAATGCTCTAGAGGACTGCACGTCTAGGATCCCTGAATCGAATGCTACTTCAAAACTGAACATCAAATCAATGTTAGCTTCAAACTTGTCAACTGGAGAACAAGAGAAAATATCCACTGTAATTCGCCAATTTTCGGATGCATTCCAAACCGACTTGGAGGATAAACCGAACAGCAAACTGAAAACAAAGCATCACATCAAGACTGGTGATCACCTTCCAATCAGCCAGAGGCCTTAGAGGGTGTCACCGGTTCAGCGACGTACGATTCAAGAAGAAGTTGACAAGATGCTCAAACGAGACATACTACAGCCTTCTGAGAGTCCGCGGTCGTCTCCAGTAGTGCTCGTGAAGAAAAAAGATGATTCCTGGCGTTTCTGCGTTGACTACCGTAAACTGAACAGCATCAGCAAGAAGGATGTATATCCGCTTCCCCGTATAGACGATACTTTGGACGGTCTGAAAGGTGCAAGATATTTTTCGTCCATGGATTTGTTCTCGGGATACTGGGAAATTGAGGTTGACGAAGCCGACCGAGAAAAGACTGCATTCGTTACCCCAGAAGGGTTATACCAATTCAAATACATGCCATTTGGTCTCTGCAACGCCCCCGCGACATTTGAGCGGTTGATGGACAACTTACTACGATATCTGAAGTGGAAAATATGCCTCTGTTATTTAGATGACATCATCGTTTTCTCCACAGACTTTAAAGAGCACCTAAGCCGATTAACAGCCATACTTCACTGTATTAAATCAGCAGGCCTCCGTCTAAACCCAAAGAAATGTCTCTTTGCGGCTCCAGAAATAAAAGTCCTTGGTCATCTTGTGAATGAGGATGGAGTGCGACCTGACCCTGAAAAAGTGCGAGCCATCACGCACTTCCCGTTGCCACAAAACATTAGGAATATTAAAAGTTTCTTAGGACTCTGCTCCTACTATAGACGATTTATAAAGGATTTTTGCAATAAATCTTGGCCTTTGAAACAACTATTAAAAGGAGACGCCACCTTTGTTTGGAAGGAAGATCAGCAAAGATCGCTTGAAGTCTTGAAGCCCGCCCTCACTTCCGATGATGTGTTGGTTTTATTCGATGAAAATGCCGAAAATGAACTTCATACCGATGCCAGTGGGTATAGATTGGGGGCAGTACTCGTCCAAATGCAGAAGGGGAATGAAAAAGTAATTACCTACGCCTCTAGAGTATTGTCAAAAGCAGAAAAGAATTATTCAACCACCGAAAAAGAATGCCTTGCTGCCGTATGGGGTATCACCAAGTTCCGTCCATATTTTTTTGTAAGACCTTTCAACATTGTTACCGACCATCATTCGTTATGTTGGCTGGCAAATTTAAAGGATCTATCAGGGAGACTGGCAAGATGGGCCCTAAGGCTTCAAGAGCATGATATCACCATCACATACAGTCGGGACGAACGCATCGAGACGCAGACTGCCTTTCCAGAAAAAAACGAATGACACTCCAGCTGTGTCTGCAGTAGCCGATATTGCGGCCGAGGAAAGGGATGATCCAGAGTTACTGCAAGCAATCAAATCTCTAGAAAACGGAGCGCCGGTCAAACAAGGATACCATTTGATGGAAGGAGTTTTGTGCAAGAAAAATTACGATCCTTTAGAGCAGCCTTGGTTGCCAGTAGTTCCAAAGCATCTACGTGGTGACATTCTCAAATTTTATCATGATGGGCCAATATCCGGACATTTGGGTTTTGCCAAAACATTCGACCGTGTTCGGCGAAAGTTCTACTGGCCGCGTCTCTACAGAACAGTCAGACGCTATGTGAAGCACTGCAGGGATTGCCAGAGACGAAAGCATGTGCCGCAACTACCCCCGGGTCAACTGGTTTCGATTCCTGCTGCAGTTTCACCGTTCCATAGAATAAGTATCGACCTTCTTGGCCGTTTCCCTAGGACGACTCTGGGAAAGAAATGGATAATAGTTTGCACTGACTATTTAACTCGATACGCCATTGTCGTAACGTTTATCAGCTTTTTTAGACTGGATATATTCTACCCTTTTCATCATATTCACCATCTGAGGATTGTTCCCTTATGAAGGCCTCGCATCTTGTAGATATGGATACGGCCCCGTCTTCAAGCCTTTTCAATTCAACAAAAATCCTCTTTTTGCGCGATTTTAGGCGCTGTGTTCATGTCTACACATTCCAGGATGCACGTGCAAAAGGGTTAGTCTCAATGTCCAGTCCACTTTGGCGCATTCCTCGCCTTCCCTCCTTAGACACACAAAAGCCACTAATCTTTGTTCTCTAAGCTCCGCTCCACTGATTGGTGGAGCCAAATTCCACATCTGGTCAGCTCATCGAGACCACGTGATCATCCGAGACTCAAGCGGGAATTTTAACGACAATCACAGAGAGCACCTCTTTCCACGACCCGTGATGGACGTAGCCATGAGGGGCAGAAAAGAACGGTTCCGCGGCCTACCAGTTCTAGCGAGCAGATGTACCAAGCCGAGATGGAGACGCCCTCCAGATCCTAAAAAGACCACCTGATACTTTTGTATTTTTGTCATGGCCTTTCATTTATTTCAACCAAATAAAATAACGAGATGATCATCAATCCAGTTTTTTTTTTACCTTTTTACTGTCACAGTCTTGTTCTTATTTTTGCAGATCATCAATGGAGGGGTTATATTCGATCTCCATCTTTTCTCATCTTAAAAGTAATACGACCATGAAATGTTGTACGACAAATTAACTTAGCACGTCCATGCCATGCTATTACAACAGCCATCACCAAAGCCCTTCCAACTGCCGACGCATCGGAGGTCGCCAAGTTTCTGTGAAAGAGGTTATTCTAAAACACGGATCACCTAGAGCGATGATTTCAGATAGAGGAAAGGTTTTCCAGTCAAAGCTTGTTGCGGAGATCATCTCGTTATGTCAAGTCAACCATAAGATGACTACTGCTTACCACCCACAAACTAACTGCCTAACGGAGCGTTTCAACAAGACCCTAGCTGACATGTTGTCCATGTACGTCGATATCGACCACAAAGATTGGGATTCAATCCTACCATTTGTGACGTTCACCTATAATACGGCAAAACAAGACACAACGGAATTTGCTCCTTTTTTCTTGTTGCATGGACGCGAGGCTGAGACTACTATGGATACAATGTTTCCGTTCTATCCTGATGACTCGGACGATGACTACGTGGACCACTTGTTGACGAAAGCGGAGGAAGCACGGCAGCTAGCCAGAACCCGAACTCTGATTGCCCAAGATCGGGAGCAAGAAAGGTATAACAAAAAACATCGACCTGTGACCTATCTTCCTGGAGAATTGGTATGGGTGTTCACCCCTGTACGTAAGATTGGCCTATCCGAGAAATTATTAAGGAGGTATTTTGGTTCTTACAAAGTTCTGCGCCATCTGTCAGCTGTGAATAATGAAGTACAAGACTTCGATCCTGACTCAAGGAGAAGGAAACATAAGGATGTAGTGCACGTCCTGAGAATGAAGCCCTACAACGATCCGGATTTCCAGATTCAGGAAGTTGATGAAGCGCTTCCTCCAGTCGTCAATCTCCAAGACAGAGAAGATGAACCCTCAGTTGATCAACCAGCGTTCGACCCAGAACCAACATACCAAGGACCACTAACTAGAGGACGAAAAAAAGCCATAGCGGAAACAGCGAGACGCTAGTTTAAGAAGAGAGAGGGTAATGCCGCAGTGACTTGATGGCAAAACGGATAAGGCATCAGCCTACCAATCCGAATGTGGCGAGTTCGAATCCCGCCGGTGAAGTCGATTTTATTTATTTAGTTTATTATTTATTCCAGTCACTTCTAGACGATTCTAGAAGGTTCTGACCGGAAATCACGTTATTGATAATTTCCTGTCAACAGGGTATAAATTCAATTCCCCAAGTGTTGGGAGTCAGTCACTAATAGGAAAAGGCCTCGTGCCATCCTGAGTCTTCCGTCTTAATTTTTGTTTGTCCTCGTCATTTAAATAAAAATTAAAAAAATATAAAAAAACTATACTTATCTTGCCAAGGCAAAGACATCTATAAAATTTTATATAATAAAATAAAAACCTATTTTCTATCCTTAAACTTTCTTTTAGCTTAATTATTTTTGTCTCAGAGCAAATCCTTTGGCTTTGCTCATTTCGTAGTATTAGAACTCACGGATTCTGAACCTTATCTCTCTATCCAATCACTTTACTCTATGCTCTCTTAACTTGCCAATTGCAATCCAGTTGACAGACAGCCATTGACTCCACCCCCAACAGAGTATCAACTCGAAGATCCAGAGTCATCCAATCAGAACTGTTTATTTTCACCCTCCTATGTACAGACCAGAAGACTCATTGCTTCACTTTTTGTGTAGCATTTCCTGAACTTTTGACGTCCCACAACGAACTTTTCTACTTCTGAACATTTCCAGCTCTTCGTTGTTATAATTATGAAATATCTGAGTTTGAAGTCGTTGGCCTAGGTAACTCAGTTAAAACACTCGTCCTATGGTCCTATGGTTGGGAGTCAGTCTAAGAGTTGTAGTCAATGAATAAACATCTCGTTCTTCTATGTGTCTGTGATTTATATGTGACAGTTTTATAGAAGTATGATCCAATAACATTCCAATATCCATGTCTTATGAACAAAACTGAGCAAATATCCTTATCCTGAGCAACTTGATCAGGCTGGTAGGTTGGTTGGCATGTTTTGTAGGGATTCGATGATCTTTGCTATAAGACGATCGGGGTGAAGAATACTTCAAACCTATATATGGAGTACAAATAAATCAATACACCATATTACATGCATATATAGTCGTTGTTTAATACAAGCAAACTTAAAAGTATAAATTCATTAATCATGACCATCTGTTTAACATATGAAATGACTCTTCTCAATCTGTATTGAAGATTAGTCAAAAATATTAGAAATATCACAACTGATTTGCTAACATTTTTCTAGCCGGCGTTACCAATGGAGTTGTGTGTATAAACTATATTCGTTGTTTCAGGAACTATTTATATTCATAAGGAACTCCTAATTTTTAATATATTCTTCAATCACTTTCATCATATTCTAAGATATTTCCTCTTTTACGATAAACTAATAGCTTTTTTTTTTTTTTTTTTTCATTTTGTAATTTAACTTAGGTAGCTACATGACAGATAAATACATACATTCCACCTTCCATCACTAAATTCCAAATGGTTTCACGTTCTGTATATTACTACAAGACCCGTTAAATTCATTAAAAATAACAGCAAACAAGAAACCTAAAATCTTATGAAATTAAACATAATTGTTTCAAACCATGAATATTTAAAATCTCGACATTTAATTCCCTCGCTTATAAAAATGAAAATTTTCTGTACATGTGAAAATTTTCTGTACATCTTAACATAAAAAAATGAGTTTATAGCAAAGAATTTAGATTTAATATTTATGTGTACTATACGGCCGATAACTCATGTGTACTGGGTAACACAATGCTGTTTTCTACAATATTTAGAGTACACAGTATTGATTAATAAACACCTGTCTTTACAGAATTTAATAATATGAATAATTTTATACTACATTATAACTGTTTCTAATAGTACGCATAATTTCCCATTATATTTTCGACTTGTCCTATTTTATTAAAGTATCTCATATTATCCACTTACAGCTAGAAATATAATTGTATTTTGTGAAATTAATTGAACTCCTGTGTGAAATACACTCAATTATCCTCTTAAATGGGCAATATTTGAGCATTTAAAAATGAAAAGTTATTATGAATATGAAGCTAATGAGTTAATGGTAGAACGGGAAATAGAGATTTATTTTTCTTTTGCAAACAGGAGAACGATTTCAACCAGTCACACTGGATGTTGTTGTACATTTCAGCCAAAACATAATCTTTCAAAAAAATACTCAGCAATTAATCTTCCTTGCCGATGTCTTAAATTTATTCAATTGCTGTCTCTTATTTAGGTTTCTGACTCTGAGCCAGAAACCCAATGAATCCTCCTAATATTTCACTTCTGAATTAGATCAAATTAATCTTAATTAAGTGTTTGATTATTTTGATTTAATATTTGTTTTGAAACATGATAAGGATTTGTCTCGCATCCGCAATTTCTTCAGACGGATGGCACCAAAGACGTTAACTGATTAAAAGATCTTTTTAAAAGTCTGTACGTACACCCACTTCAATTGTCTGTTCGTACAGTATAGATGAGGTAATAGGATAAAAAAATAACATATACTCTAGGCCCTATATTATATGTTACCCTAGAGTCCAGGGTAAAATTTTTCCCATTTATACCGTGGAGATACACGGAAAACTATGTTTAAAAGGATATTCATTATACTTGTTTAATTTTTATTTACTTTTCACCATGAGATCACTGTTATGAATTCTCTAACTTTGTTCTTCAGCTTGAAATAAATATCATTTTGTAAAATGAAATGATTAAAAGGAAATTTATTACATAAATGAGAAAATAGCATTCCAAAATATGCTGAATTTCACCTTAGCTATTAGAAGTTCGAATATTCCAGTATTAAAACATTTAAGACAAGATTTTTCAGAGCTCCAGTCGTGAGATCGAATTCCGAAAATCCTGATATGCGTAGTCTTACCTTTTTTTCTAGTATTCTTTATAATGTCGTTGTCCTTTACACACTTTCTCTTTGGCAAACCTTCACAAAAAGCAAATATCAATGAGATACGTAAGTGTAGTGTTGCTAATTAAAACCAACTGCAAATGTTGGTAGCGCTATGTGCATACACACCGTTCTTAAGCCATCGAATTTACATCTCAATTTGAGAAACATTGAGATATTTCTAATTTAACGGAAAACTAATTTTTAAATGCTTATTTGAGCTAACTGAAAATTCAATTATAGGACAAACCATGACTCTCTCAGTTAATAGCATGGAAAGTCTTAGGTTACAGGTAGCATTTAAGGGATTTACGAATTAAGACAGTGTAAGGAATATTAATCCCATATTTTCTCGACTTAAATATGTTCTCTCTTGGGCCTATAAAGTGCCGACAGCGGGATGATATTTCGCAGGGTATTGATTCGTGTGGGTAGGAAGTAATCCTATTTTCTACCACCTCTCCGAGTTTTCGAATCACAAGAAATGCATCGGGGAGTGTCAGGGGACTGGTATATAGTACGCGGCTTTTATCTCCGAATCGAAGCTAGAAAGAGGATCGGAAGTATAGCAGTAGAAATCCGAGCATCTATGAATTTTTGTTCCGGGAGTTGGCACCTACTTTTATGAACATAACGGTACTTAAATTCCGATGATAAGAATGTCTCTTTTGATGTCGAGAGTTGATGGATTCGCTACAAATAAATCATTCCTCGGATTTTTGTCGTTAGATAAGTCATAAAAGTGCAAGAAATAGAGATTCATTACCACCAGAAAAACGCAGTATCCCCATGTGTTAAAAAAAATCAACCATAAATGTATACATAAATTTATATATACATATATTATACTTTCAAGTTCCTTTTTCTACTCATTCACTGTCGAGTGATCGATGGTATTTGTAAATATTTTGTAATACAAATTTCAGAAGACATTGAAATAAAATTCTGCATATATTTCATTGAGAATTCATATAAATATTTTTCTAGGACAACATATTTTTAACTGGATTTTTTTATTTCCTTTGCTATTTTTAAGGGGCTCGAAACTGTTCAAATTATTTATTTAGTAAAAAGTTTGGCAACTATTTACAAAGTTTCTCAAACTTGGTGACTTGGTAAACTTTACGAAAGCGAAGCTTATTTCTTAATATTTCTATAAAGGACAGGAATCTTATAATTTTCCACAAGACATTCTACGAGTATGAATTAACATGCTGCAATCTATATTTCTCGCTGGAAATGTGCAGTTGAATTATTATGACATATATGGCGAATTCTCAATTGAGATGAATGTTATAATGATATATAAACACTGTGAATGAAGAATGTAATGATTAACCCGAATGACCGTGTCACTGTAAATAGTACTAAATTGAAAGCGAAAATCTCGAAAATCTTTTTTTATAAGCTTTTATGTTATCAGAAAATTTATCTGTTTAAAAAGGAGTTTATTTTCTTTTTTATAATAGTTAATTTCAGATACACACTTTCAAGTGATAAACCCCATATTTACTCGTAGTTTTATAAAATAACCCAAAATGCTAAATGATAGGAAGTTTGTAATCTTATGCTTTTTACAGAGGCCGGTAGAGATTTAAAAATAAAAATCTAAATGTGTTTTCGTAACGTACATGCACAGTTTGAAATCTGTAAAGCTAGATTATCCGTTTTTGTTTTAAATTGAGGCATTTATTTCACATACATTTTCCGTACATACAAACAGACCTGCACTTCCTTATGTTAAAATCTTATTTATTTGCTATATAAACTGATCTGACATTTCTCTTACAAGAGATCATTCCGGCTTGATTGTTGGAAAAATTTTCGATAGTGTAAATTTTTAGTCTACACTACATATTTTTTCTACACTACATATTTTTTTAACGTTCTCGATTTAATCAGACCTTTATACGATAAAAAATTCCTCAGGTTACAAGCATAGTACATTCTAACGTCAAATGTAATCAATATAAAAAATTTCTGTGAATTCAGTATAGCGAATTCCTGTGAACTAGGATTAGCAATTTTGACGTATAATAAGTGCTAAATTCTATTACTTACAAAATATTTGAAACTTCCAGATGAATGGATGCATTATGGATTATGTAACACAGTAAATCATTCGATTCATTAATAGTTTAACTTAATATTTTTTATTCAATTAAATATTTTTGAGTTATACCCTTTCTATCAATAAAATCTCCTGGATAAACATACAAGATGGACATTTTGAGATAATTAAACCTACTGATTCTACACTTATTTTGAAAACGGTGCTACACAAAATATCACTAATGATTTATATTTTTTTAATCCATCTAAAATACTATGTTCTTAGGAAAGTATAATATAGTTTCAATGCAGTATAATGCAGTAGCATAATTTAGAAAGTATAATATAGAAAATCTATAATATGTATAATGTATAAGTGTAATGTATAAGTGTATATGTGATCATATGTAGTATAATATAGAAAGTATAATATAGTTCAGTGACTTATCTTGCAATTTTCATTAAGGTCATAAAAAAGGTCTTTAGACTTGCCAGATACAAATCTATCGACGGTAAATGTTTTAAAACCACAAAAGTATATTTTATAGTAAAATTGTTAGTAAAAAAAATACTTATACCTTCAACTGAAGTACATCCGTTTTAAAATTAGCTTTCATAAAGTATAATTGAAATATTAGTAATTTAAAATAAATTAAGTATTTAAAAAAAAAAATTCTTCACTATCAGCCAAAAATGTGAAATTGTAAAAGAAGACATGTATCTAATGCATGTTTAGGATTATCGAATAACTCAGATCCAAAATAACATCCCGTTTATTGTTGAGTGAATGAAATTTAAAAAGAAAAAATTCCTAAATTTCTTCGTGTCTGCAACAACCTCTCTCAAGAATGCGCGCGACATTTCTCCGATACAAAGAATTGCAGCTGCTACGAGTATGGCTGTAGTTTAGAATTTCATCCAACACACTGGGTAGCGTTGAGATGCTTCAGAAATACTGTCTGAGCCTTTTTAAACAGTTATACTATAGCAACACAGCATACTTAAATAGCTAAATCATAGGAAGTTTGTAATCTTACACTTCTCTTAAACCCTAAGATAGATTTTTTTTTTTTAAGCCATAATAACATCATCGTCAAATTCATATTCTAAGCGCATGAAAGCTACTTTACACCATTTCTGCATGCTACAGAAAAATACACATTGTCACTACTCAACGCTCTTGTCGGAATATGAATATTTATGCCTTCAAAGAAAGAATTTTTGGTGTGCAGTGACACTAAATTTTGCAACAGTACGTGATATCCCTTTTTTATTTCGTTTATTAACACGTATAAATTTTGATTGTTTTTAATGTGTTGAATACCTCAATTTAAAACGAGTTGTATTAAGGAATATGCCTACGTTAAAATGGTTGTTTTAGTGCAAAATTTCGGTTTTTTTTACTGCTCTATTTCAAAGGCCAATCTTTTAATATTCTAAAACTGCTTTATTTTTATTCGCACGATCATTGGATGAGAACTTATGGCCAATTTAATAAATCGAAATCTATTTTAAAAGACCAGAAGTAGTATCTTTAAATGCATTTTTTAGAAAACTTATTTTTCAGTTTCTTTTATAAACGAGAAAGCTAATAATTTACATAAAAAGTTTTCAATATATTCCAATGAAATCATTAATAGTATTTTACATATTACTATGGGTGATGGGAGAATTTCTGGTTGTGGAGTGCACTTACCAACGACTACCGGTGATGTGGAATTTAAGATTAAAACTCCAGATTTCAGTTCGGTTTTTAGATCAGAGCTTATTGCTATAAAGAGGGGCTTGGAATATGCCTATCAAGTTGGGGATCAATTTCACGAAGTCTGAATTTTAACTGAAAGTCGTGCTTCAGTTCAGCACCTCTATAATTGGACTATTATTGGGGACCAGACTAGCCTGGACATCTTAGATCTTCTTGACCGGCTTTCTTCTGGACACACTATCCATTTTCAGTGGATCCCTTCCCATGTTGAGACTGAAGGTAATAAAAGGGCCGACTCTTCAGTAGGGACTGCTTCTAAGGATTGCGTGAGACCTTGTGGGGCTCTTACTTTCAGCGAGATTTACTTCTTTAAGAGGACAGAACTAAACCATCTTTGGAGAACTCCTCCCTACCACCCATTGTACTTTGGAGGAAGTCCGGGTGGGTCTTTCCAAATCAAGCCTAGAAAATATCAAACAGCCTTCCCGCGCTTCATGAGTGGCCATATTAGAGCACTCACTTTTCGGCAGGGTCAGAAGATCTTCCCGGAGTGTCACTGGTGCTCTGCCGACATGGACTCCGCTGCCCATCTTTTGGTTTGTTTGGGTTTTACAAAGGAAGAGGTCCTTCGGGACCCTTTACTGTTTTTGGACTTCTTAGAAATTTTTGGTTTCATGGTTTCAGGATTGTCTAATCTGGTATAAGTAAAAAAAAAATACTTGCTATGTTTTGAAGTAAAAGCTAAGATAAATGTGTTGATTTAATCATTTTACAGGTACCTGTACTAAAATAAAGATAATTAAAAAAAATCAGTGTTTTTTCACTATTTTTGGTATATTTCAGGGATTTTTGGAAATATTGTAAAACTTTTAGAACATAGGTAAGTGTCACAGTAGTATACAGTATAAAGGAAATTAAAATATATTCAGCTGAATTCTGTGGCGTAAGCACTCAATCGTACTAAAAATCTATAAAAAATTCCCTATATTTTAAAATGTTATGAAATGTTTACCAAAACTATATGTGTTTTCATGATTTTATATAATATTTGAACTAAAAATATATGTACCGTAAAATCTTGAGTATAATACGCACTTTTTTTTCACGTTTTAGTCGGCAAAAATGAGGGTTCGTATTATACTCGGGCACAAAAAAAACGTAGTTTTAAACACTGAATAAACGACAAACAATAGATGAGCTGTATTCTAGTGAAAGTGATTAAGACTGATAATTTCACAGTATTGTTTGTTTTTTTAATTAAAAATTTAAGTTTTTTTTTCTATCGAATTTGACGTTTTTGTTTATTTTTGTTACAAATTTTATTTATATTAAAAAATATTTGTGCAATTTTTAAATAAAATATTGAAAAGTTATGGGTGCGTATTATAGTCAAATTTTAATTTTTTCCGAAAATTTCGCGCAAAATCAAGCATGCGTATTATACACGGGTGCGTATTACAGTCAATATTTTACAGTATTTAATCAGTCTGTATGGTTTTGAAAAAAAGGGCTCCGAGCTTATGCATATACTTTAAATCTATTATCGATCTGTTCTCTTTGATTGGTGATTTAATTTTAAGTATATCAACGGCTTTCATCAATGACAAGTATGTCATACACACCAAATTCATATGCATGTATATTATAAATGTAATTTCTTTCTCTGTACAAAAGAGAGTTTTTATCCTCACTGATAATATTATTTTAAATTAAACACCCAGGTTTCGGTGAAATTTCTTTTCGTTTCAATATTACGTATCATAATGCATGAATAAATTTTAAATTCACGCAAAGATTACAAGATGGTTAAAAAAATATTTTTTAAATAAACATAAATGAAACAACACCAAATACAATATAACTTGTCTTTTTAATTCCTGCAGGAGGAAAAAAAATATTTTAAGATCGATACTTTTGTCATTTAGGAGAAGCAAAAACACTATTTGCTTTACGACCTGTTGAAGAAAAAACCATTCGAAATACATAAAAGAATATTTCTTATGATTTTTTTTCCTGACACACAAATCCTTCTTTATTTCGCGTTTCAATATAGCAGTTTATTAAACAGTTTTTTTTAAATAATATGGTATCTATTAAGGATTTCTTGGTAATGTTTCGATCAGAAGTTTGAATAAAGAGATTAAATTTTAAATGCGAGAAATATATATTTTATGCTGCTGTAACACTATTCCGTGTTATGGTATTGTGTTTGACTCGATTCTTGACATGTTTATTTTGAGAAATGTAAGATTGAAACTTTGTTTATCGTTCAGCGTATTGGATTTAGGTTTCCTCTGAATTAGAATGAGATATGTAAATTGTGGTGATTGCCGAAAAGAATTTGCTTGTAAATGCTTTTCTGTATTGTTTATTGATTCTGATGTTTTCCTCGGAGTGTGAAGCAAGAAATTAAACCGCCTATAAGAATTTTTGTTGAAAATGAAAGTAGTCGAATTAAAGGTACATATATATATATATATATATATATATATATATATATATATATATATATATATATATATATATATATATATATATATATATATAAACATATCAAATTATATCAAACTATTAAGATTTATAACAGACAGTTTAATCCAATGAAGATTTTAACTCCCAAAATTTCATCATTACTGAATGCTTATTTCCAGCGATTAGTGCATCATCAAACGAAAATTAGTTCAGATCAATGTTACGAACTTTAAGCAATTTGTGATCTACTATACAGTGAAGTAAAACGTTATTAACTGCTCAGAAGACCTGATCTTGGTGTGTTTGTATTATTAGGGATTGGAAGATTCTAAACTGTTATCCACAGATGGGAGGGGGGGGGGGGTTATAGTGTGGATTACCTTTAAAAGTTAACATTTTCACCTCAGTTTACAAAGTCATTCATAAATTCATAATAATTTAAACTACATTTTGGCGTTTGTAATCCGTTCGTTTAGTTCTCGGGTATTGTTTTTTTTCTGTCTCAAAATAAAGTACGTCTCGAAATATAGAAAAAGTTCAAAAGTATGTTTTTTACAGGTAATTGTATTCTGTTTTACTTCTTGCATTTTTTAAATAATAGTTTTTGCTTGAATTATTAAATTTTAATTTTAAATCTGTTTTTAGAATTATTTCTTTGATATTGCCATACAGTACCTAATAAAGGTACTTTTTTAGCTCTGTAAAACACAGAACTAATTTAAAAGTAGAGTAATATCCAAATTTTCAATGTTTAGAGTTCAAGAAATGTTTTTCATATTCATTTATATTTTATTTATAACTTTTTAACTTTTCCTGACCTTTTTCCAAACTTTTTTCTAAAAGATTAATTTTTTTTTACTTGTATGGATGTAAATTAGGAACTACTCCCAAACAAAGAAACAAGGAGTTCTTCGTGAGATCGCAGATACTTTAGCTAATCTATCATTCAAGCCTTAAATAGAGGTTCACTCGGAATTCCTCCTGCATTTTCGATGCGAAAGAGCTTTTTAACTATTTTCGTTTAACAATTTGAACATTTTTCGTGAAACTTTTTTTAAGATGAAGATTTATTCCGCATTTCTCACCTCGTGGCGGTCGATACAGTAGATTATGAAAAAATTTTCCATCTGAGGTTTTAATATGTTGTACTTTTCGTAAAAATCCGGTAACCAAACGCACCCACGTGCGTGTCTACTTGTTAATTTCCTTTCAGTCAACAAACTTCCGATTCCGATATTTATTTCTGAAAACTATTTAAAGTTTTAGAACTGTTCACATAACTAAACTAATAAGATTATAGGATTATAGGAAACAAATTTATATGATATATGTTCATGACATGAAGTTTACTGAAAAGCGAGGGAATATTGTATGAAGGAATTACTAATGGCAAAAACTGAGAATCGGATCAAAAGTTTAAAAAAATGAAAAGCGGATAAAACAAAAAAGACGCCAATCGTTTGTGCCTTAAACCCTTCAAACGTATTTTCTGCGTTTTCAAACGTATTTTAATTCTGCCAATATTATAGCACGATATTATAGCAATATTATAGCAATTTGGCCCTATGGTAAGCGCGCTGGTTTTCGGTGCTGAGGATGCTCGGATCGAATCCCGGCGCGCGCCACTAAAATAACTCCGTTCGTGTCGTCACTTCTTAGGGAGCAATGCTGTTCCACCTGTATGGTGCTCTCATAATAAAATGGTCAGCAAAAACTGCGGTGAATGACAAGCGAATGTCTATCCGACAAAGTGCCTCCACATTGGGGAAAAAATATTATAGTAATATTTAAGCACTGAAAGGCATTATCATCCATTGTGATTTTAATCGGTGAAAGTACAAGTAGAAGCTGGTTTTTTAATAGATAATTTTTTTATTTTATTAGCATTACAGTCAAACTTTAATGCTTATGGACTAATTTGACCAATACCAATAACATCTACTGAACTAATAACCGATAAGAATAACATCTAACAATATTATGGCACAATATTGTTGCCGAATAATAAATCTACCGATACCAATGACCGATACCAATAAATCTAACAATATTATAGCACAATATTATAACAATATTTAAGCACTTAAAGGCATTATCATCCATTGTGATTTTAATCGGTGATGGTACAAGCAGAAGCTGATTTTTTATATATATAATTTTTTTGATTTTTTTAGCACTACAGTCAAACTTTAGTGCTTATGGACTAATTTGACCGATACCCACAGTATTAAATCTTATTCCGAACTGCTGTAAAAACCCTTACCAACCACGGGAGCTCAAAGTTACAGTATTTCGTTCTGGGGGGTTAGCCATCAGCTCTTCAGTTGGCATGGGAGCTTTTAACATTAATGGAACTTAACAGAAGCGTACCAGTATCTTTACGGCCGTTATATAAAAAACAGTCGCATATTTTCTCTAATTTCAGTATTGATTAAATTTTCCATTATGTGCTGAATTTTGGTCACAGTTTATTATGGCTGTTTTTTGAATTAATACCACATTACAGGTGCTTTGAAACGATATTTGAAACTACACGGCCTTTAATTTTATTTTAGTTAAATTAAATAATTTTATTCAGTGGAATGGCAAATTTCAGGGTAGTAGCTGATGAATGTGTGTTACGATAAAAATAAAAACTTTTAGTAATAATGCTTTCAATTTTCAGCAATGTTTTTTTATTTATATTAACTTTTATTTTTATTTATGAATAGCCTTTTCTCCATTGCTGTAGGCACTCATATAAACAATATTCGCAAACTAAATTGCTAATTTTAGTATTAATTAAATTTTCCACAAATTGCTGAATTTCAGTCAAAATTTCTCTTGGCTGTCTTTTTTTAATTGATACCTCATTACAGGTACTTAGAGGCCATATTTGAAACTGCACGTAATTTCTTTTTATTTTAGTTAGGTTAAATAATTTTTCTCAGTGGAATGGCAAATTTCAGAGTAGTAGATGATGAATGTGTGTTACGATTTAAAAAAAAAACCTTTTAGCAACAATGCTTGAAATTTCCAGTTTTTTGTTATATATATTATGAATAATGTTTTCTTTCAAAGATGCAGGTACTCATATAAACAAGATTCGTAAACTTTCACTGAAACATTTGGTCACTTAATTATTATGGTAGCACCATATAGGTGAAACAGCATTGCTCCATTTGAGTAGACAGCATAACAACATTAATGCCTTAGCCAGGATTCGAACCCAAGCACACTCCATAGAAGCTTGTGACGCTAACCACTATACGATGTGAGCGACGCTGCTAATGAACTGAGTGGCATCTTGTGAATTTCTACGTAAAATTGGCTTTCCAAAAAGTCATATAAACTATTTTATTTAATGTTGCATTTTGCGGATTCTTTAACGAAATATATTTTACAGGAGCTGCTGAATATCATTTCTAATACTGACAAAATTATTATTCAAAAATAGGAATCCTAAACATACCTGAGATAAACTGAGAATTTCAAAGTGCAAACCGTGATTCAAGAGATTAAAAAATAACAAGCTCGAAGCTTTAGAAGGCTACATGAACTCGTCGCATATTTATTTCTAAATTAACGATTCTAGAACAAAAGGTGGTTGTTCACAAAATTTATGTTCAATAAATCAACTATTAAAGAAATAATTTTTCTGCCCGCGGTACAGCAGAAAAAAAAAGAGAGAGAGACATTAAGAACACTTCCGCGTAAAGGGTTGAAATGTTGAGAAACACTGCCTTATCGCGTCCTTGCAATTCGCTAGCTTTTACTAGCTTCTTTTTTTTCTGTGTTCATTTCAAGAGGAAGGCGGATAAAAAAAGGGGGATCTCCTGTATTAAAAAATAAAAGAATAAGAAAAGAAACACAGAAAGAAAATTAGATTTTTACCACCACTGCTATCATAAGAGTTTGGCGCTCTGGTGGCGTTCCTGTTGGCGCAGCTTGAAACCCCCCGCTCGAAGCTCACCCTCTATCATTCAACATTCAGTGAGTCGCCTTCATGCGCTAAACCAGCCGGTGCGATGATCGAGCGCCCAGTGTTACAGATCCGCTGAGTTCCGCGTAAACTTTTGTATGGACTCAATTTTATTTATTTTTCTATACAATGGATTTAACGTGATGGAAGCACGTGACACGGAGTAGTAGGAAGTTTTTTTATGAAAAACGGCCGTGAAAATTTCGTCTCGTCAGCTGCATGGAGGTTGATTGGGATTACGTTTGCAAGAAGTTTTGTTTTGGAAAGTTGCAATATGGATTAATTGGAATGTGTGTGTCAGCTGGCATATGTCTGTCATAATGGGGGACCCGAAAACTGTGTTAGAAGGTAGCGTTAAATATAGAGATAAGAAGAAGGTAAATATTATGTTTTTTTCATGTCTGGAAATTTTTTTAAAACTATTTTTTAAAAATTATTGCCGCGGATGTTGATAATTTTTTTTTGAATTTGAACATGTCGTAGTATTTACATTTCATTGTTATATGGTGTCACATAAAATTGATTCTCTGTACTTACATTTTAAAATAGTTTGTTTAAATTTAACTAGATGTTTACTATTCTGATGCATGGGTAATTTAGATCCCACCGTCAAAGTAATTTATGGTTTGTGAGCCTAGAGGAAGCTATATTTAGACTACAGAAGTTTAAAAATTATTAAAATGTTTTTAAACTTATTGGAAAAGTAAAGCGAGAAAATATATTTAATGTGTCCTCAACAAATTGATATGTCAGTTGATTTGTTCAGTGCATGCCACACATTCCGAGAAAATAGTTAATTTCTCTCTCGAAAAAAAAATACAATGTTTTGTGGATTATGTTTCAATTTTATGAACAGCTAATAAGTAATATTTTTTCAGTAGTTTAAAAATTTGATTTGTTTTCATAAATTTACAGTGTTTACAATTTTACAATTACTATAAGGTTTTTGAGCCAAAGTTTTATTATCGGTGAAAGTAGAAAGAATTCTTTTGGTTTCCAACTATATTTTTCGTTTTAAGACGCGTCAGTAAAATTTCAGAATGAAGAATTTGAAACATACCGAACAATTTTATTTATGCTTCATTTTTTTCTGATGTTACTTAAGATTAATATTTTTTACAACGACAGCTGAAAAATTATTTTACAGTGTATTCAATTGACCAAAAAGAGAGTGAATTTATACAAAATCGTAATGGACGGGCACATAAAATTGCTTCTCATGCAATACTAATGCTTCAAGCCACACCCAACGATTTTAAAATCGTGCGATGAAATGTCGGCCCGTAGGGGGTGGGGTGGAAAATATTTAAATTGTCGCTGGAGTTCCGGTGTTTAAAAAATATTGCTTAAGGTATAATTTTAAAATTTTTCTTCAAACACGCGAACAAACACGTATAATGAGTTGTATATCGAATTGGGAAAACGTGTTTTAATTTTTTTAAACTTATTATAAGTAAGATTTTTCGTGTTCGAAAAAATTTACAGTCTTCAGCTATCGAGAGAAACTAAGACATCTGTGTAGTTGTGAAATATTTTCTGTTACTTTTGGTTTCCTCCTGCTTTTAAATTACGATATTAATGAATTTTATGCGCTAATGCAAAAATGGGGAATTTAGGTTTTAAGAGAATTATTTACCGTTAAATGTTATTAAATATTTTTTAGCGCTAACTGAAAAAAGTTATTTTTTCCATGACTTTAGAAGCTCTGATTAGCTTTTTTCTCCTTTTAAACGTGAATCAAAATACTTACAAATGTTTATTTCTAATTACTTCATTTTAAAAGCTAACAAAGAAGCGATTAATTTTATGAATAATTTTGTATGAGTATAATAAGCAAGGGTTCAAAAGTATAAATTAAAAGGTATGCATATAAATTTCGGGCGACTCGTTGTAATTACTCAACATACATAGACATATACATAAACTTAAATATTTCATATATATATATATATATAGTGAAAAATGTTATGTATGTATACAGTCAATTACTCATCCCTTTTGTTATATTCTTTTATTAAACGCTTGTTCACTGACTAAAGATTCTGCAAATATTGCCGCACAATTAATCTTTTAAAAGTATCTACAATTTTATTTCGTAATACCTTTTATGAGTTATCTTAATATGTCTTCAATATATTTCTAGTACACTGTTAGTTTATTAGATCAGAAATTAAGCAATATCTCCCGAAAAAAGTTCCAAATGTCCCTTTCCTTTTGCAACCGTCATTTTTTTTTTCAGTTTTAGCAGGGATCTCGACATCACACGCTGTATGACAGATAATGCTTTTTTGAAAGCAGTAGTTGATTCTATTTGTTATCATTTCGACGGATTTTTCAGTATTTGTTTGTGTGAAAATGGAATATGTGTTTTATTTGTCTTTTGCTCAGCACTTTGCTACATCAGATAAGATTTTTATATTTTGAATAGGAGAAACTTAAAATTGACATTTTTATATAGGGGTTTGTTGCAAAATTAACCTGTTTTTCGTTAGCCACACACACCTGTAATGATATTAACCTTGTGTGGGTGTTTAATATTTTACAATTTCAAAAATCACCGAGTTAGAACAAAGTCTACGATTTTTGACACTAAGAATGTACGCCAAATAAAATCTTAGACCCCTTGTACGAATTCAGAAGGTAATACTTTGATACCGTTCGTTGTTTTATATACTGAATAAACTCTTTAAAAACAATTAAATGTATGATATTGGTGTTATGCAGACTGTTTATCAGCAAAGAATATTTTACTCGTCCAGGCCGTTCTTACATATTGCGAGTTCAAAATTATTATAATTGGATCTGCCCTTAGTTAGTATTTTTGTATTTATCTAAAACAATTTTGTAAAATTTATTCACTATGTAACAATTAGCGAAAATATTTTGCAGTAACTATATTTTTAATCACAAATACACATACATATACGCAGAATAATACATACACCTAAAGATTCGCTTATGACACCTATTGTATCAATCTGTGATTTGTCTAATGTTTGCTGTCAAATTCCAGATGAATGATGCACTCAAACACGTAGCGTAAAATATCTGTTCATATGGGTATTAACACTATACATATGCACGTTCAAAATTCATATTCCTAACAACTTCCTCTCGAGTTCATTCGCCGTTGTAGTACCATTTTTTCTCCCCTGACCATGCATAGAACAGTTAATAGTATTCATATGAAATGGGTTCATGTGAACGCGGCTTTGAGATTTTACCTTTCTGCTGTTGAACTAGAGATGTATGAAAAAAATTAAAGTTACTTTTTTCAGAAAGTAACATTACTTTTCATGTATGGCCTTACGATGACCAAGGCGCTTGTCTTCGGAAATTAAGTCTGAGGGTTCGAATCCCGGGAGAGCCCTCAAACTCAAAATTTACTTTAAGCAGTAAGTTGCAGCTTGTTTAGACATTGCGTTTTGAATGATGACCCCTTAAGTAACAAACCAACAAACCAACCAAATGTTACTTACAAATATTCATCTGCTTTGAAAGTATGGGGACTGATAGGCTTTTTCAGTAATCCAGTATTCTAAATCATAATTTCACCATCCAATACTTCATTTCACGTGCATTGGCTAGCGTCTAGAATGAATTTTTAGTTTAAAATATAAATTTGACGCCTACATTTCTCTCCAGGCAAATTTTCCTCCCCCCAAAAAAACTGTAAATGAGTTAGCACGGTGAATTTAAATGCTTCCGATTAGGTCTGCCATGAATCTTTCCCTACTGGGATAAACTATTTTCTTTTTTTTCCTTCTTAATTATAGAAATTTTTCCGTCCTTTGAGTTATATATCCAAATTAAAGTATAAAATTTACGGTTTATTGGGCGATAAAGGTTTAAATTTTCCTTTAAAGTGAACTAAGGGAATATGGAACAAGTTTAGATCTACTTTGGTAAGTGTAGTTATTGGCCATAAAATGTTTAAATTTCATAAAGCATGCATCAACGCAACAATTCCGACCTTTGGACCAGCCATCTGCAAAGAATTAATCCGTTTTAAACATTCGGCATTTTTTTACAGTGTTCTTAATTTGGTAGTAAAATCATTTCACTTTTATAAGTTTTTGTTAAATTTGCTAAACACCAGTCGTTTTATAAGTATTTAAATTTATATATTCAATTTCGCAATCAACGCTTCTTATCCTACACACTGTATAGTAGCGCGTTACCATGGAAATGATCAAACCACATGACGTGAGTTACTCACTCCTAAACTCCTTCATCCTAGAAACTTTTGCCTAAACGAAATGTTTCCCGTTAATAGTTCCGACAAATAGTATTTTTGACGTACTGCAATCCTCCTTATGATAGGTAGGGTGAACGTTTTTGCAATATATTTACAAATAATTAAAACTCTCCTTGACATATCGCACCCGGGCAAGAAAAGTGACTCAACTTAAAAATGCAGCATTTGAGAAAAATCAACTTAAAGAATACTATACAGCTTGAACAAGCATTACAATAAAACTGATACAACTGTCCTCAGGTGCACAAATTGCGAGATGGAGATGTGTCGCTTTTCGTGTACGATGGGGCACTTCATACATATTTTTCAATGATATAACCTCAAAATTGCCATTTTTTGTCTTGTGTGACTTTTCTTGCCTGTATACGATATGTTTATTGAACACTGTTAGATACTTCCGGTGTAAAGCACTGACACCGAGCCTGTAATTGATTTGAAAGCAGGTTCGAAAACTATCGCCATTCCTCTGACGAGATGAATGTGCTATATTTAAGTCACTTTCCCTAATATTTAATGAAAGGAAGACTCCCATAATTATAAGGGAAATAGTCCTACGTGTAACGTTTCGCTGCCAACGCCATTTACATCGTAAGTACAATTCCCTGGTACCTGACATAGTTTATCCATTCATAACCTATCATATCATGCGCACCTGCCCAAAGCCCGGCCACTATAGTTAAAGCAATTCATAGGACCACTCAGGTGATCACTGTGAGGTATCGATCTCGAATTTTACTGAAGGAGAACCAAGGAAAGCGCCTCTTGTCGCTTCGAAGTACTTGTGAGAACAAATCTTACTTATTTGAAGTGCAGCATCTTTCAAAGGTGTAGTGCAAATGAACCCAAGATAGTTTTTTTTTCCATGAAACCAACCCTTGTTACTAAAAACCCAAACTGGGATATTTTTGCTGGTAGATACTTTTCGATGGACACAGAAACAGTTAATAAATAAACAAAGATATTTCCTGGTGTAGAATTAATTTAATGCATGTTTACGGATAAAGATATTTTAAAACTTTAAAGATGGTATTTCCGTATTACTCTGCACTGATTATTATATTTTCTGAATTTCTCAAGAGATTTTATGAAAGTATGATAACACTTAAAAAAAATATTTGTGTACTCGTCTCTATTTTCAAGACACAAAATCAATGTAGTCATAAGGTGTTTTTTTTATTTCCATCTTTAAAGAGTTTTTCAGTTTTTTCTATCATAATTAATGTTTAACTGCGTTTAGTTGGATATATCCCATTATTAGTTAATTGATTGTCCTTCTATGCTGCGCTAATTATAAGATGACATTATCGCATTTCTTTTATCCCTTTCATGCCCTTACTATACAATCATTTCCTTTATTTCTAAAAATTATTTAAATTACGATAAAGCATGAACAATTCAGATATTACTAAAATACATTAATTGTTTTTAATTTTCAAATCTTTTTTTATATTTGTAGCAATTGAGAAATTCTTTACAAATTTGCTTTATTTTCGTTTAAAGTTTCGCCTTTCTGTTAAAATATAAATTATTCTTCCTTGAGTAATTCTAAACCAATATCAAATAGTAGATAAAGTAACATTTTGTCTTAAAGTATTGTATTTATAGTATGCGTTGTTTATACTCTATCATAAATTTACAAACTTTATCAATCTATACTAAATTAAAAGTAAATGTAACATACTGCTAACTATTGTAATGTTCAAGGCGCCTTAATTACTCTAGAAAATGTCTCAGTTTTTAAATGCTCCGATATACATACTTTTTTGCTATTCCGTACAGCATATGGTAATGTCTAGATTAAATTGTTAAATAATGAGTACGCAACTGCATGTGATCACGGTCTAATTTTACTAATCATGGCACTTTGTGTTGATGTGTGACCTTTTCTGCGGTTTGTGGCATATATTTTTCTTTCGTGACTCATGTGTTACTTTTCTCTTTACCATAAATGAGGCGACTTATACTGTTGTTGAATACTCCGCACCCTAAAATACCCTCATTGCTACTGTGGAGGATGGGAGCCGAATCTCTGGTAACTCTTTCTAAAATCTTTCTTTGGTGATCTTGATAACTCCCAGCCTGGGGTGCGGTGGCCCAGTTGGCAAAAGAAGCGAGTTAGAGATCTGAACGTCTCTGGTTCGATGCCGGTCGCTGAAAAATCCACCGCCGTGTACGTTATTGGCGGCTGGTGCACGTAAAATCTGTCGTGGCTGAAATGTCCTCCAAGTTCTCCAATGTATCTCTGGAGGTGCAGGGTGAAGTATACGGGTCTCGTCACTTGACTCGGTTCAAAATTACGGGACTTGTCCTTTAGCCAAGTTGGCCTCCGACCCTTGTGGTGCTATTAAAAACCGTAGCCTCACCACTCTGCCCAATAGCCTCTATGGACTTGAACTGACAATATACTGTCGGTTAAGGGACATCAGTCGTAACAACAACACTCCTAGCCAAAAAGAGAACATACGCTGTCTACCCATTTAAGCACTGAAAACGACGTTCCCTGAATGGTAGAACTCTCAGGAAGGAGTACTATTAGATTTGGATAAATATTATCTTTGTTTTCCTGAAATGCACGCCTTAGATGACATTCTACCTTTGGTTATATCTCGTCGTCTGCGGGTTCTTGCAATAGAAATAAAAACTTAACAGGAAAAAAATAGTTATGTCGTTCTCCAAACTTCCTTATATATCAGTTTCCTTTTCTCATTTTTTAGAGATGTTTAAACCTTTTGTTTCCTCAAAAATCAAAATTTGCTCTTATGAATTGTGCGTGAATGTCTGTTATTCAAAACTTGGATCAGTGGAACTTCATGTTGCATCTTTCCAATGGACTTGTGGCTTAATGATCTTCGATGTTAAAAACTATAATTGTCTGTTGTTCTGGTCAGAAATGTGGATCTTGACAGTCTGCAAAATGTCGAATAAGTATTTGCTGATTTACATCAGGATTTTCAAATATTCAGGAGTTAGTTCCCGCTTTCACTCCGGTACCCGACGGCTAGATACAGCAAAGAACACGCGAGACAATGCAGTTGAATTAAATCGCACTGTATATGAAAGTATTACTCATGCATTTCTGGCCATCTCATATGTAATGCATAGTAACCCCTGGTGATTCAATTATTTTTTTCATCATTGGCTGGTATAGACGAAATCAGTTCCGTTCTCAGTAAGTATCCAGTGTAATTCTGCACATGTAGGGTAATAGAAGGTTCAGTCTGCAATGTATACTGAAATTAAGACATGCTAAATGAACCAATGAAGAGAGTCTAAGCCAAAGATATAATTTCTTTGGAAAAAATGCTCTTTTTTAATGTTTCATCACGTACTTTTCAATCCTTCCCATTATTATCGGAATAAAGAACAATCAACCTTGTCAAAAACATTTTAAAACTTTCCATTCCTCTTTTCATTACAAAAGTAAGACAAATTTATGCTATTAAAAACGTGACAGGAATTTGATATCTCTCTGAAACGCCAATCTTCATTGTATGAAATTAAAAAAAATTCTTTGAAAATTGGAATTTTTCTTTCGGGTGCCCTTTTTCACGTTAATGCGTTATTCCCATGCAGTCATTTTATAGAAGCAGGCGTAACAATAACGAACTGGGCCTCCCTACACAATAGCATGGCTTTTGTGTTTCCCCATTCTTGTCGGGTGTACCTATTTTGGTTCTTTTTCCTCTCTAGTAGTGGGGAGACGAGGGGGTGGTAGCTATGTTACGGCTGACAACCTTTTTTGACACGATCGCGCACCATGTCTTTTCCGTTTTCAAATTGAGAGGGATGAGGTTAAGGAGCACATATTACCAAAACAAATAGTTCCTTCTGTCCTACTGCACGTAGTTTGTAAATGGAACATTAATTTTCCTTTCTCCCTCGCTTTAAAAAGGAGTATATTATTGACTATATTAGGGAGACTATTTATTGTAATCCTCTCATTGAAGATGGAGCGTTTGCGGATGAAAGCTGTAAGGGTTTGTCAGAGGTATATCAAAAATTGAATTACCCCAATATATGTCTTAAGTCTGTTGATTTTCACATAAATAATTTAGCTCCTCGTCCTTTAAAATATGTAGATTTTCAGTAGTTTAACCCTTCAGCGGGCGCGCCCGTGTACAAAGTGCAACATTTTCGTAATTTTGAATGGTTTGTTTTTACATGTAAGGTTTTTATGTTCTATGCAGCTTCTATTTATAGCTACACCCTTTCTCATGCAGGTCTGATTTTCTGATCCTTGTATTCCTTTCCATTTATTGTAAGTCGTGATTTAACCGTGGTAAACCAATGATTATACTGGATTACAATACGACAAAAATAGGAGTTGATGCAGTCTATCAATGTGCAGTTATTACACGGTATCCCTCATATCACGAAGATGGACAATCTCATTGTTTTTTAGGTTTTTGGACATGATGGGAATCAATTCGCAAGTTGTCCTTAGATCCAATAAACCGGACAGTTTTGAAATAAGGCGATTGTATCTGCATTCTTTAATTATAAATATATCTGAATATTATCAACATTTTATGTCTTGTCATAAAACGCAGAATTATTTTCAGTTTGAAAAAAAAAGTTTATTACAAAAGGAATAATGAAGGTTGAAAGAGACGTTGCACTTTATGCCACGCGTGCCTGCTGGTGTATCAAAACTTCGCTCGCCCGCTGAAGGGTTAAAAAAATTGCTTTAACGATTGTTTAAACGACGTGTTGCTATTAAAGAAAGATAATTTTGTTCTTGATAAACCTAAGAAAAATCGTAAAAACTGGAAAAAAAATCGAGTTTGGACTCGATCGTTCAAAAATCCAGCAACTCGTCAAATGGTTGCTTGGCCGAAAATAACGTTATGAAGAACAAACAGTATGAGCATTCTCTTCGGAACTTTCATGAAAAACATTGGGTTATATTTAATTTCACATGTTATTTTAGTCTGTGGATTGTCTAGAACAGTTTTACGCAAACTGTGCGTCGTGATCCACAAAGGGGTCACAAACAATAATTGGAGGAGTCGCGGATAGTGTGAAGTATTTTACCAAATTAATATCATATTGAATTAAAAAACGTGCTTCAAATTTTCTATAATTACATATTTTTAATACTTTTATTTATATTTTTATTTGTTCAAATATATAAGATGTGATATTGTTAAATGACGTGTCAAACAGTTCTACAGTAAAAACTCCATCAGCAAAAAGGCAATGCTTACATTGACTCCATTTGCTTCTACCTATCAGTGCGAGACCGGATGTTCAAAACTATTAGCTATAAAAACCTAACAGCGATTAAGACTTAACCTGGAAGATGACACGACAGTAGCACTCTCAAATATTTTACCAAATATTGAGCAAATATTACCTGAGGTCCCTTCTCATTAATTTTTTTTCTCATTTAGTTTTATGTAAACAAATGATGTTTATAATTTTTAATGTTTTGGGGGTTTAAATCCCGAATGAGGTTTGGTCGTTTCCGTGTCGCCCCCCTCATAGGGAGGAATGCTAGGTCACCTAAATGGTGCTCCCATAGTAAAGTAGTCAGCAAAACCTCGTGGAGTACCTATCGTTAGAGACAAGTGCCTGCCGCATTGGGAAAAAAAGGCTTATAATTTTGAAATCATGCTCATTTTATGATTTTTTTTGTCTAATGAGGAGGGACTTTTCGTTATACATTCACCTTATGTTATTCATCGCTATTTCACTAACTACTTTATTATGGGAGCACCTTATAGGTGAGCCAGCACGACACGGAGATGACCAAGCTTATTCGTGATTTGAACCCAAGCCCAAAGCGTTGCAGAACAGAACGCTAACCACTACACCATGTTTTTTATGATTCTAATTTTTGTTGATTTTTTCCTTCCTTAACATTTAAAAATAGCGTTTTAGTCGCATGTAATTTGCCAGAAACAAGTGCAGAAGGTGAATAAAGCATATATTTTTGTTATTATGCAAAGTATATATATTATACCCAGAATCTACGGTTATTGATTTTTAAAATAGTTTGTCAATATTTGCTTTTTTTTCTTTTTTGTTAACATTTCTATATTTAACACTAGAAAGACGGGAATTTTTTTCTTACTAAAAAGACTGAACGCCGTCATTTTGACGCTTAAAAATAAAATCAAGAATTTAAAATATTAAATGTATTTTTTAAATGATTAAATACTTTAAATTTGAACTATTTCATACCAATATACAGAGGCTGTTCGCACATTTTTTAGACGATTTTGGTAAGCGGTAATAAAAAATCATTTGCTGCAAAAGAAATAATTGCAATTGTACTATGTTTTTAAAAGTCAAAATTATCGCCTGCGGCTTGAAAGTTTTGTTTTTATTCAAAATGGCGTTTTTAACAAAGCAGTGGTTCGAAGGCTACATTTATGCTCTTTCCGAAGAGAAATATGCATACTCCGTTATCCAAAAACGATGTGAGAGTCATGGTTTTGTGATATCTAAAGCGTCGATAGGTAATATAGGTCAACAAGATAGGTCAACAAGAAAGGAAAAAAACGTCAAATTCGAGCCTCAAGTGGGACAAAAATTCCAAACAAGTATCCAAGGAAAAAACGGACATCTTCGACTATTGCAAAGGTACGTTGTTTAATGTTAAAAGAAAATCCCCCTAGTCAAAGGACAGTTGCAAAATCATTAAAATGCTCGGTGTCCACTGTAAACAAAATGATAAACGTTGATTTAAATCTTAAGAAATCGAAAAAACGCAATGTGCATCGTCTTATTCCAAATCATATCGCTGAACGCAGGACACGCTGCAGAATTCTATATGAGAAACACTTATCCAAAGAAAAATGGAAAACAATTGTCACAATAGATGAATCATGGGTGTATTTAAATGACTGCAACAAAAAAAGCCATTTATTATCATAAAAGGGGGGGGGGGGGAATTTAAGTACATGGTTCAAAGAATCGAAAGAAAGTTTTTCTAAGGGATTCATGATTGTTGCTGGTTTTTCTTGTAATGGCAAGTTAAAAATAAAGAGAGTGGAAAAAAATGTCAAGATTAACTCCAAATACTATCAGAAGAATATTTTATCGCCAATTTTTCTGAATGAAATACCATCGCTTTACCCACAGTGCCATCAATCTGTGAGACTCCATCAGGACAATGCTAGCAGTCACACATCAAAATCCACTGTAAATTTCCTAAAAGAAATGGAACAAACAACTGGTATCAAGGCCATACCCTTCACTGATATCCCTACTAAATCTCCCGATGTATCACCTATGGATTTTTGTACTTTCGGACTTTTGAAATCTGCATTATCCAAACGTCGTCCCAAAACCCTTACAGGACTCTGGAAAGCTGTTTAGGAGAAATGGGATAGAATACCTCTTCTGACACTTCAAAAGGAATTATTATCCTAGAAATTGCGGTGTCGAAAGATAGTTCAGAATAAGGGATGTCAAATAGAACATTTAAAACACAAGAATTTTATGTAATTTAGTTTTGTGAACCACTGGTCTAGTTAGACGAGATTTTACCCACTTATATTCTAGCAATCAATAGAGGTACCTTTTAGAAGCTAAGAGACTCGACAGAGATATCCCTATGTTAAATCATGAGTAGTTATGAAAATGTTTTATTCAGGAATATGAAAATTTTACTGTGAGTTAAACACACTTTCATCTTTATAAATATGGCTCTTAATTTGTTCTAGCTAGAAGATAATTTTTTAATTTTTTTTAAATTTCAACCATTGTTTTTTTCAATATTATGTCATTGCGCGCAGACTTGCGTCCATATTTTAATGAATATACATATTTTTTTTATTTTAAAATTAATTTGCACAATATATCTTTAAAATGACGAACGTTGAAATCAAAATTCTTAGTTTTTCATAGAAAAAAATTTAATTTTTTTTTAATTTCAGAAATTTTTTTAATAAATTTTATTGTAATTCAAATTTTTATGGTAGAAATGACATAATTGTTCGTCATTTTACTGATACCTGTTTATATTGAACGTGTATAAAATTTCACGGTATTCTAGCCAACTGCTCTGGGGATATCATGCGTGCAATCACATAACAATGAAAAAAACAATGGTTATAATTTTAAAAAATTAAAAATTTCTCTTCAAGCTAAAAACAATTGAGTGCAATATTTATAAATAAGAAATAATGTTTAACTCACAGTAAAATGTTCATATTTCTTAATAAATTATTTTAGTAACTACTGGTGATTGAAAATAGGATATGTTTGTCGAGTCTCTTGGTCTTTAAAAGTTACCTGACCCCTTAAGGTAGACAGCCAGTTTTAGATGCAAATGGATGAAAATACTACGGCACGTGTTGTAACGCTTGAAAACACATCGTAGGCATAGCAGAATCGAAATTCCCTCGAGTGACGGAGATGCGAGAGTGAATGGGTTAGTTAATTGGTTGAAACGCAACGATCAGATTAAGTAAAGCGACCCCTTGTAAGTGAGGTGCACTCGTTTGTTTAGTCAATGCGCCAAATAGTTCTGACATTAACTTGAACTTGACTACCGTACCGACTCGCGAAAATCCCTATCTCTTTTCTGCCACGGTAAGTGAAAATTCGATCGAATTTTTGATATTTTTTTTCCTTTCATATGTAGTAAATTATGCGCTCAGAATTGCGAAACATACGACTCGAGTTAACGATATTAATATCAATCAAACATCATAATAAATATCTTTGCCCATAGTATTACTACAACAAAGGGCAAAAAATATCCGACAGTGAACCCAACAAAAATCATTGAGTCAAGATTCACTCTTTTCATGGGCTTCACAGCTTGACAAAAATTGAAAAGCACGTGAAAGAGGACGGAACCCCACAGATTTGAAAGGAATGACTTATTTTCATCTTCAGAGTACACGTTATCTTTGTCATGGCTGGAGAACTGTGATTGAGGCGAACCCTAGGAGCATGACCTTTAGTGCATATGGTTGAAGATTTTTTTTCTTTTTCATTCAATGTTTCTGCATAATAGGCCAGTTATTGTATTTGTGTTCTCTCTTTGCTATATGAATTTTACTACACAAAAAAGTAAGTCCTTTTTTTAAATATGGGCGTAGTTGAAGAAAATAAAATTAGTTATTTAAACTAGAACCATTTAGCCAATCAAAATAACTTATAACAATAATAGACAGAGATGTAGCTTAACTTTCTGAAGTTTTAGGGTTATTATTTTATAAATTTGTCTTAAACTTCGTTCTTTTCGACTGATTCAACGGCCACAACCTGTTGAATAGCCTCTAATGAATATGGAATGCAGGTACTATATATGACTCGTTGGTTGGTTATTCTACAGATGAATGTGTAAGGTATACAATTTATACACTGCCGAGACTGCTGGCCAATCATTTAAGGGGGCACCGTATAGGTGGCCAGCAGTACCCCCTACAAGCTGGTCCCGTAATTTTAGAACCGAGTCAAAGGACGAGACCGGAACGCTTGACCCGTACCTCCAGAGATAAATTTGAGAACTTGGAGGACATTGCAGCCGCAAGAGATTTTACGTGCTACAGCCGCCATTAGTGTACACGGCGATGGATTTGTAGCGCCGGGCATTGAACCAGAGACGTTCAGATCACTGGCCCGCTGCCTTTGCCAACTGGGCCATCGCGCCCTCTTATGCTAATTTTAATTCGTGCAGTTTTGCGTAGAAGCATTTGGATTTGACAGTCCAGTCGAATATATGTTACGTTTGCGTCCTAGCTATTCGGCCATCGTCCGGCTATAATCAAAGGGAGTTGTGCGTGTGTGGAGTAGCTTCGATAAAGCTCTCCATCCTACCTTGGTGATATTGCCGTTCATGGCATTTTGATTCCTTATTGAACAAAAAGGTCAGTCCCGCTCTTATTTTTAATCATCCCTTAACAAATGGGAACGAATTCTATTGTCAAGAGAATGGGTGTAATTGTGGTGTATAACAAAATTGACCTGTGTTCTATTGCTTAATGTAAAATATATCAAACCTAAGCACGGTCAGTGTAGTTTATATATGACTTTTTTTCCACTAATGCGGAGGCACTCGTCATGGGACATTCATTTTTTGTTATTCATCGCTAAGTTTTGAGGGCTACTTTAGCCAGCATTGCTCCCTATGAGGTGACAACACGTTAACGACCAAGTCTTATTCGGGATTTGAACCCAAACCCACTGCGTGGATGCTCATGGCGTTAAACATTATATCTTGTGGGCGGCTATATATACTACAGAAAACAGATTATATACAGCCTATACTAAGTTTACCAGGTTTATATCTAAGCGGAACTAAACATGAATTTTCTAAATTTCATTAAGTTTTGTGGTCAACCCCGACAACATGGACATGCGAGAGACAGATTATATGGTCCCATGAGCTTCAAGGGGTCCCATGAGCTTGATCACCTTGTCTTGAGGACCTTGTCTCATCCATCACTGTATTTTTGGAGTGATTCGGAAACCATTGGTTTAAAATGACTGATTTTGCGCAGAAGCGGAAATTGAGAATGCGCCCTAAGAATGAAACCTGATATATCTCGTACCGGATTTATCTCATCCAGCGAAATCAAAACTTTATATTTATTTATACTTTTTTATAATTTCCTGTGAATACTCTAAATCGGTTATACTTAGCAGGTATGTAATGAATTCTTTATTCTATTTTTTATATATTTAAAAAATTTATTAAAAAAGAAGGTGAACAAAATAAAATGAATGTATAAGGAGCTCCGTAAATAAAATTTTTATATTTTTCGACGTGCTCGTTTTTTTCAACTCAAGTGTTTTCATGTCTTAAAATCTCAAACTCTTTTTCGGTTGTGAGCAAGAAAATGACATTAAATTTTTGTTCTATGAATTCACTGCATTGCTTCTTAAAATAGATGTTTCCGTCGTTTATTCGCCGGCTTTATAACGTTGAAGAACTAATTATCGGGTGTAATGTATGCCCATTATTGCTGGGTGGATCAGCGGAAGATCGGTCCTTTATAACAGTGCCTTATTTTGTTATTCATTTTTGTCCTTTATTTCTACCATTGTTTTCTTAGCGTTAACTTATTTTTATATTCCGTAATATTAATGTTTTTAACACAACATAAACACCGAATATAATATTAAATATTGTCAATTTAAATAAAGTAATGACAAAAATACAAGAACTATTTCTTCAAACTTGATAACTGTCTTACTTTTGTTTTTGGCTCACCTGCTTTCAATATTTGAGACAATATTAGATTATTGATCATATTCACTATAATGGTTTCTAAATTTTTAAGAATCTGTTAAAATTTTGAATTGCAAAAGATTACGGCAGCAATCCAAAGAAATCAACCTGAATTTAAAAGAATATTTAAAATCAACTTGTGTGATTTCTTTAGAAAGTTATATTATTTACCAAAGATTATTTTCTATATATTTTTTGTTTTAAAACTCTTGTTTATTTTTCGCTTGCTAAACAAATAAACATCACACACACCAAAAAAAAAAAAAAAATCTGGTAGTGTCTTCTAACGAAACTTCTGCGGGTTATTAACATAGCATTACTTATCGTTGCTTACCTTTAACGCATTTTGATACTTTTCTATTTAACTGTTTACTGCTTGCCCAAGCGATACAGACTGGGCTTGGCGCTCTGCCAAAACCTGCGACGACAGACGTCAGAAATTTTGCTTTACCCCTGACCGTTTTGGAGGAACGTAATTCTACGTTAAAAACAGAATGTGTTTCACTGTTTGCCAACAAGTCTTAAAAATAGATCAACAATTGTTTATCTCTAAAATTAATAACATGCATTATTTTAGGTCAGTAGCAGTACGGAAGCGTACGTAATGAGCTCACTGAACAGTTGAAGATCTCTACACTACATAACACACGGACTACTCTATATCACTGCAATATTCATTGCTATCAACAGAATATTGATGCGTAACAAAGCCTATCAACAAACACTATTGGTTGTCTTCGTTAAGAACATTTCGATGAAAAGCCCATAATAATTAATTAATTAAAATTAGGGTCACGCAAATATTTTATCGATTATTCGGGAGATTCCCAACAACCTTAAAGTAATTTCAGTCCCGTAAAGTTTTCGATGCATCTTTTGCCCTCAGGAATGTATCCTTAATGAACAAACATTCGACTTATTGATATTTGATATCTAAGGAATTCTTCCCTCTTCGGTATAAATTATTAAATTTGCGCGTTCCCTTGGAAAAAGTTGTCCTTTCTGAAATACTGTATGCTGCGATATATATGATTACGCCGGTTAACAAAATCATATACTTCGAGGCAAACAGTGGGAAAAGGTATTTAAAGTCCCTCTGAATTTCAGTGACGAAATATTGAATCTGAGAGAAATATTACGCGTTGTTTGGCACTTTTTTTTTTATAGCAACTTGCTAATTGTCGGCATATTTAATTTTGTCCTAAGAGACCATTTCATTAATGTAAAATGTTTTAATCTTATTTTGGGGATCTCTTTTATTGGTTAATTTTATCCCAGATAATGAAACGCAAAAAAAGGAGAAAATACGGATTTTTTTCGGAATAAAAGCTCAAATTACGTGTGAAAAATTTTATTTATATAATGCTTATGTTTATATTTTAAATTGCATAAGTATCATCTGAATGAATCATGATTGAATATGATTCTGTGCATATTTAATTAATGAATTTATATTTAATCCAATACAGCGAAAATGGCACAGATTATTGGCATGATTTTAAGAATACAGTAAGTCCTCGACTTATACGATTAATTCGTTCCAGAAGATTCCGCGTTAAGTAGAAAGCGCGCAAGTCGAAATTTACCATCATCGGCATCATCACCGCGTTTTGTGCTTTAAATTTTCAAAAATACTTAATGCTTTCGCTTGTATCAGCACAAAACTTACCGGTATGTGTTTGCGTTAGAGATCTTCGACCGAAATTTATCGATAATTTCTCCGTTGTTTCTGTAAAAACCCTTTTCTCCGAAATTATCGTCGTATTACTCTCGAAAATTACATCCGCGTAACTCGAGACCGCGTAACACGGACTTACTGTATATCGTTTATGTAGTTAACAAAATAGAACAACCTTTGGGGCATGGATTACCGGTACCAGTTGTCATCTTTCTTTCGTTTTATAATGTTTATATAAAGTTTTGATAAAAAATAGCGGTTCATTTTTCAAATATCAGTGCTGCCATCTGTCGACTGAGACTGAAATTTTTAGTTTAAAGTAAAGTTGTTTTATTTTCAGAAAAACGCCAGTAAATAGTTTTGCGTTTGTAAACCGGGGAAAAAGAAAAATTCTCGAACATTTAAAAAAATTGCAAAACATCTGTCGATTCTGTCACCCAGAGCATGCTTTGGTGAACACAGAGAAGTTAATTTTCAAAAAAAAAGTTGATCCTTTAAAAGTATGCATTACGCGAATGAATTGAAATATTTAACAGTCTCATTCAAAAATACTCAAATTTTTTGACCACATTCAAATAATATTTTTGTAACTGGTGATGACCGGTTGGCCCAACGAGTTACGGGAAGAATGATTTTTTCTAGCGTTGCGTACATGAATATGCATGTACAATGCATAATTCAATTAAATCGTTAGGTTACACAATCACAATAGACAATCAGGAGGAAAAAAACAAAAATCAGAAAATGCATGTCTTATCAGAAAAGCCCTTTAATGAACATAGAGAAGTTACTTCTTAAAGTAATAAGGAATTAACCAATTCGAATTCATGAATTATGAATTACGGGAATCCCATCTCAAAAATATTCATTTTGGTGTAATTTTGACATATGGATGAATTTTTTGAGATTTGTGATCACTGGGCTGACATAATGATTTCGAGGGATCTCGTTCATTTTATCGCTGTGGGCCTGAATGCCCAAATACTGTTTTGAAAAAAAGAATTATCAATTAAGTTGTATTGAAGAAGCATGTTTGAAAAAACTGCGATGGTAATTTATACTCCTTTTAGAAATTTTTTTATGGTTGAGGCTTGTGGTTAGAGAATAATAATTAGAACACAAATGTATGTGTGTTTATTTATTTAGTATGTAAGTTTGCCTGATAACAGCGCAGTAGTAACATAATAATGAGAATATCAAGAAAAATGTTACTTTTATGTCTGTCTACTAGCAATGGGTGTCAAACCACGGATCTAATGATCTTCAGATGATTACTCATGTCATCAGATGTGAAGAAATCTTAGCGTGACTTTTCCTACCACGTTTAAAATGTCAAAATACATTGTCCATCTTATTTCCTCACAGGTTAGGTTTACCACGACGCATATTAGTTCTCTAAATCACTTTACGTCGTAAATGTCGATTCCAAAAACTTTTCTTTTTCGCGTGTACGCGTGTTTCTAACCCCAAAGAAACACTTAAGTTCTCATCCATTTTTACCGCTTGTGATGACCCTACGTCTATTTTGAGTGTCAATCCCTTGCACGTGGTGTCACCAGTGCTCTCAAGACAGGGACATGGTTAGATAGGATATGTGCTTACTTCAGAAGGTTTCTTTTAAGGAGAATTCGCGACTGCAGTAATGCATACTATATAAAGTACGTTTCGTAGTCGAGGCACTCACTCATCCTGTTAATTCGAGATCCGCGAAGCTGGGAATAGACTGCTTGGAGTGTTCCGAAGGCCCGTTCAGCTAAGAATTTACTGCCTGATATCTGAAATATTATTTCTGTTGAGCACTTGGTTGGACTCGAAAAATAGCGTGGGTATAATGACTCTTTCTCGAGAAAAGCTCTTTCTAAACAAGTGATGGATACGACAATGGTTTCCTCATATATATGTACTGCAACAGTAATAATTGGCCAGCTACTTTTCAAGTGGCTGACGCTGAGTTCCAGATGTTGCTATGACTATCACGCGGTCTTAATATTGTGTCCATGTATTGTGTTTTACATGGTCTTAATATTATGTAATGTAAATAAGGCATAATACTCCTTGAAAATTCTCTACCGGACGGTGTCCGAATGGTTATATCGCTGGTCATTGGTAACAAAATCTGCAGAGTCCAGTCCCGTGTATGTCTAAGAGCCGAAAATTGGCATCAAATCTATTCGAAAAATCTCTTCTTCAAATCTATTTGAAATTACTCACAGATGCCTATGGTGCCGTATTGGGCAAAAAATTTCCGTTAGTATTCCATAAACGAGTTTACCGATAGTTCTCGAAATTCATCCTATACGGTACATATTTGGGGAATGATTAAATTTATTAAGCGCATTCATTCTACAAAACTTTGAACGCGCAACCAAACATATATTTTTCATACCCTATACTTGATTTGTATGTTCGACAGGTATGTGAAAATTAAGTAATTATGAATAGGAATAGTTTTCCAAAGTCAAATACCTCTGAATCGACCACTGATACCTGTGAATAATTCTGCGGATATGTCGATAACGATTTTACAAATGCTAATGACATTAAACGTTAACACTGCTATCATCGTTTGAACATTAACTTTTAATTTTGATTTTATTTTACGCTTTACCTTGGTAATTAAATGTAATATATAACACGCATTTCATATTACGACATCCAAAGGTTTGACACTCTGCCTTTATCACCGTGTGAAATGCAAAGTGATTGACCTTGAACTCCGATTTCTTGGCTCGTGTGTGTGCGTGTATATATATATATATATATATATATATATATAAATATAAAGTAGTTACGGTCAACAGCTGTGTTATATTTCGTGACGGTTAATTTAACCTCTTTTTAAGTGTGCTTCTGTTAAGCGTAATTTTCCATCATTTTCGTCTCCAAATTATCAAATTAGATTAAAATAATTTATCAAAAGCGTAGCCATAATTTTGCACTTTATTTTTCCTTTAAGAGATAGAAATTACAGATCATAATTATGTCACATAAATCAAAGTTTTAGAAAATCTAGCTTTATTATGTTTTATAGTGTATTTATTTGTTTTTAAATAATTAAATTACTTTGTAACTTTACTTGTTGTATGCGACAATAAGGGTTTCTTTGTTTCAAGCGTCTTAATTTATTTATAGTTCAATGCCCTGAGCACTTCTGTAGCTTCGCTGAGCTAATACGTTTTTCTAGTCATTTCTTTTTCATACTAGTATTTGCTCTACCTTATTGATTTTACGGCTTATCTGATTTGTACATCATAGATTTAGATCAGAAGAGATAAATGCGTAAAACTGTCTTACTGATATCTTTGTTACCATTTTACTAAAATGTTTATATCATCATGGGCCTTTGTGTAGCAGTATTTTGTATTAACGAAGTGCTATTTATAGTACTAAATGAAGAATTTGACTATAATAATATTATAAGAAAGCAATTTTTAATTTGTTAATGGAATTTATCCCCGTTAATTGGTTATTTAGAAAGTGAATTTAGAATTTATATTCGAGAATAATGTGCAATTTTGTTTCGGCTTTTATCTGTAGTAAATATTCCTTATTTATTTCTTTGAAACGGTTGACTACCATTGACCATGTATATGAGAGTTTAAAAACCTTTTTCGACTGGGAATCCAGTATTCGTTTTTCTAACTGCCTTTTCGAATATATTTCTATGAAAAATAGAGTATTCGTTTCGAATCCTATAACGAGATATCTACTAGACGAAAGTTTCAGAGGAGTTTTATACTGGAGGATTTGATTTATGAAATGTAAAAATATCTAAGAAGTAATTGGATTCCAACAGATGCAGTAGAAATTTTGTATATATTATCGAGTACGGGAGGTAGAAAAATCTTTTTTATCGCATTTATTTCATAAATCAGATCACAGGATGTTTCAAGCATTCCAGATTTGAATTTCGACCATTGATACGTCAAGCTAAGGAAATCCTGTTGCTAATTGGAGTCCGTTTGTGTCTGTTGGTAATATTACTCATATAAGTGATGTTAATATGTAGAATAAGTTGGAGTAAAAAAAAATGAATAGAATCGTGTATGCTATATCGAACTGCTTCTATCGATAAAATCTTGATGCTAACAACGATTATTATCTTAAGTGTCCGGCGCTTCATAGTTCTTCTGTTTTTACCCATTAATGGGAGGCTAGGTAATTTTTGTCTGCTTGTATTTAATTTTGTATTTTTGTGCTTTGTATTGTTTATTCTGTACTGTGCTTTTGGACAAGGATAATGCCTCTCTGTGACTGCTGTATTGGAAATTAAAAAAAATAGATTATTATTGGCTTTCGTAGACAGGTCGTGTCGGGTTTGGCTCTTTATTAGAAGTTATCAACTAGTTTAGCTTAGCTATGAACTTACACCTTTTGCTGGGAAAATATTTTGTTTAATCATTCTGATGTATAATGTAGTCATGTGTGGCAAAATTGGATGAGAAAGCTAATTAAGCTAGACACCGAGAAAAAATATAATTCCCAGGTAAGAAATATGGAAAAGTTTTATTAATGCATGATTCAAATGTTATAGCTAAACTGCAATTTTCACAAATAAGAAGCAGTTTTTCTGCACGTTAGATCACTTTTGTGTATTTTATTAGGGAAAGTCGCAGTTTTCAATAAGGTAACGTGATCCATGCTTTTGAGGTTTTCAGGCTTAAATAGGCACTTACATTAATTTTCAACTTTTACACTAATGTTTTTGATTAAGTATAACGATTTTTTCCCTTTTAAATTGTCCTCATTCGCTTCTATGAACCGGGCTTTGCTTGAGGAACAATTACTCCTAAATACATATATCCAATTTTAAGTCGATAGCTATCGAGATTTTTAAGGAAATTACTTTCTTTCTAGCATATCCCACTGTATATTGGTAACTAGTATAGTAAAAACTTGAGTAGGAGGTTTATTTCGTCTTTTGAAATAGGTCTCTCTCTAAATATTGAACCATCAAATTTTGTTTCATTCTTGTCTTGTTGTTGTTACATATGGCCGACTGGAACTCAATCCATACAAGTCTGGCCACTCACCCAACATACAAACAATATAAAAACACAGGACGACAAAAAAGAAACAACAAGATACAATAAAAAGAACTACCAAAAGGCCTTAAAACCAGTTAAAAACATTAAAGTTCTAGGATAAAAAGTTAAATAGCCAGAATCACAATAATTGAAGACCGTGAGATCAGGACATAGTTCCCTGGCCCTCTAATAGAGAGCACACAAATCATCATTCTCCTGTAAGTTAAAGTCTAGTTTCGAGCATACAAGTAGGTGAGTTTTATTCATATTTTCATTCTCACATAAGGTGCATACGCTGGAACCCACAATTCCTATTTTGGCCAGATGTTCAATCAGACATTCGTTCGCTGTTCTTAGTCTAAAATTGGCCACAGCCTCTTTACGTGTTTTATGACTAATTTTTATCCAGTCATCTCCAATAGACTCCCAAACTTTTCCATAGCCTCTATCTGTTACTCATTTAGCACCACCCAGGAGGCACGTGTGCCTTAACCCTTTCACGGGTAACAACCTCCCTGGTTTGCACGATAGAGATCTTTTTCCCAATTTTTTTCAACCTAAAGATCTTGAAAAATTTTCCAATTAAAGTTTGCAAAATATTTTTATTTCTTTAAACTGATAACAGATGGCAGTACTAACCATTTTTCTGTTCATTTAACTGGGATACATTGAATGCAGGTGTAAAAAAGTTTATTTTTAGGCGTTTGCACTGTGCAAACGGCGCCCCTGAAAGGGTTAAGGATGTCACGGACGCGAATAACATTACCTCTCCATTCTTGATTTGTAGCTGTACTTAAATTGTCCGCTGATCTCTGATATTTATGGGTGTAAGTAATATAGCATAATAAACACTTCTGTATCTATTTATTCGATATTATTTTAGATATGTACAGGAGAATAAAACTGGAATTCATCTTGAACGATAGCAACAGACAACTGAAATCATTTCAGTAGTACTCGAATTTGATATTTTTATACTCTTTATTTAGTTTAGTTTACTTGACCACTGATTATCTATGCTAATAATGCACGACTATGTATAAAAAAACTCAGAAACTCGGGTAATCCTAAACTGGATATGTGTATCGCAAAAAATTCTGCATATTTTGTTGGTTTGAACTAAGATCCGAAATTTTTAAATACACTTAAAATGCTGTTTTAAGCAATTTTGATTCTAATAATAATTGTTATTATGATGATGATGAAACTAACATTTTCCTTTTTTGTAAATTCTGTTGCATTCTTTTGATTACAAGCCATGTTGACATACATTCAGGAATTTTTTATTTCATATAAACCCTTATGTTTTGGAATGCACGGCTGATTCGGTATACAGATAACTGGTAGTTCAAGTAACTGTAATTTTATTTTGGATATTTGCGATTTTAATACATGAAGATACGTAACGTTGGCCTAATAAACAAACCATGTAACTCCAAAACATACGACTTTGAAATTTTCATGTTATTATATTGGTTTTATCAAAACCAATTTTCATGTTATTACATTGGTTTTATTAAAACCAGTGTAATAGCGTAAACATCCTAAAATCGTATTTTTTCAGTTTCGTGGTTTGTTAATTAGACCAACTATAAGCTGTTGAACTCTTAAAATAAGAGAACATAAAAAGAGGAAGAGAGTGGAAATAATTTTAAATTGCCAATTATAAGCCTCGGAATTTTTTCTTTATTTCTCACATTGAAAAAAAACTCATTTAAAACTAACTTAGAACTACCATATATAATTGTAGGTGATAAGTGCTATTGAGTTCTATTAAGTAAAAATTTATTCTCTCTCAAATATTCCCATTATCTTTTCCGTACTCTCTCTATCTACCTCTTCATGCTATCTATATCTGTACATAAACAAAATTATATAAAATAGCTCTGTGTGTGCAAAATTCGAAAAATAAAGTTTGTGAAAAATTAGGTAAAATATTTTTAAATGATTTTATGAATGTGATTTTTTTTCTTTTTACATTTCATTAAATAATGATTAACCTCGATCTGTGATTTAATAATTTGAGTTTTATGAACTTTTTACTAAATTAAAAAATTTGTTTTAATATCTTGAAAAATATATTTTCCAGCTTTTATTATTTTGCTTGTAAACATCGCATCTCAAAATTTGAAATTTTTATTTTGAAATTTTTATTTCTCGTTTTTATTGTTTTTAAAATTTTCTTTACAAAAATAATTGAAATATTAAAGTGTCTAGTAAAAAATTTGATTGTGTGTAATAAAGCCGTGCTCCGATATAATATAAATAAGGTACATCTTTTCACGCGATTTTTAAGTAGTGAATATATTAATCAAGCTTCAATTTAAAACTAGAAAGTCAAAGAGTACAGTCTGATTTAAAACTTTACGTTCAATAACATTTATCCTTTTAAACTAATCCTCCAGCTATGAATCAAAGTTTTGAAAACTTTCTCCCAAGAATAAAACTATTTTCAAATGCCGCTTTGATTACGCTATCAAAAGCATTATTTTGAACATCTCTCGCGGGCGGAAATGTTTAAAATAACCCATTAATAAGCGAGCGCATGGTCTTAATATTGAAATAAAAGAATATTTTTAACAGCCATTCATTTTACGCAGACATTAAGTTTGTAATAAGCTCGATCCTTTACGGATCGAAGCGTATATTGCTCGAAAATTGTTCCAAAGGCGACCTTAATGCGTTTTAAGATGCGGGAGTGCCATATAATATTTTACTGCGGTGTCAGTTGGGTGCTTTCAGGGAAAATACAATGCTTTTAACATTCCTTTAGTCTCGTAAATAATGTCACGGATCAAATTGAACTAAATAATTTAAAATGCTATATTGCCGTGAGCTGCAATCTAGGTTTTATTGAAATTTACTAGAAGTATGCTTGAAATTAATTTACTGTCATTTTAAGAGCGATGTCTGGTTGTGTATGGAGATTAATTTAATTCTACTTCCCTTTCCATGTTATATTTTAGCATTTAAAAATTATTTATTTGAACATTCTCGGCATTGTTTTACTAAGTAGTGTCACCCATGTGCAGGGTGAGTTTATTAAATCTTGTGACGTCATACGAAATGAAGTTGCGTTGTATTCGGGAAGTATGTTTATCTCATTTCATAACGTCGCATATTTGAACTATCACAAACATGCGAGTAGTTCATCGACTACAATGTGACGTTAGAGGATTTGAAAAACTATGAAAGTGTGAAGTTAAGGATATCTTAAAAAATATATTAGAACCGTTATCCTTTTTCTAAGCAGGTATTTCATGAGTATTTCCCCAGTTTTGAACCAAGGAGATATTGTTTACAGTTCGTAACACGGATATTCTAAAGCAGGAGCCGTGTGACGTCGCGGTTGCGCATGTGCTATGAATATGAAAGGAACAGAGATAGCGTGAATCTTTATTTACCTATTTATCTAATCAAGGATCCTTTAAGATGTTTTTAGGATAGACCAATGTGTACGAATAAAATTCTGATAACGTACCACTGAACACTTAAGTTTTTCAAAAAGTATTTGAGCATGAAACATTACCTCGCTTTATTACGTGGTGTTCAGCAGAGAAAGTGGCTTTATTTCCGAATATACACTACCATTGTCTGAGGGGATAAAGTTCCATAACTAACTAATGCTTCTTAGCTTTGTATCAAATATTATATACTTATAATATTTATTTTTGTCGAACAAACACACACACACACGCACGTACGTGTATATATATTTATGTATATGTAAATTTTGCTTTCCATACTTTCTGGTGTTAATGACATGATATATTTGTTTATACTTTTAATATTAAATCATTAGTGTTTAAATTTATCTCAAATTTTTAAACTTTTAAAAATATCTTACATTTCTGTACGAGATTCTTCCTATGATAATCGATCCTAAACTTTTACGCTAGCATTTGCGCGTTATTTCACTATTACGTATTCATATACGAGGTAAAGAGATTTTATAGGTTATGAAAGGACATTAAAATGGATTTACCGTAGCGACTGGAGTCTCTTGATGAGAGGGGGGGGTCAACAGTTACCTTCTTAAGCACCTACAAAATATTAAAAACCTTACAGTTTTACGAAGCCCTCACACGAAAGGCAAGACACTTTAGAATATTTTATCTGCAATTAAACAGCAGAACAATCATCTTCCTATAAATAATGTAAACAATGACATTTCTGTATAATTAAAGATCATTAAGGCATATCCAAAATTTTCAATTAATATCATGTATCAAAAGTCTATTTCCAGTGTATTCTTTTATTGTGACTAAGACATCTCATGGCTTAACCCTGGAGAAGAGTATGATTAACGTTAGCTTAATGGTCTTACACTGTACGTGCCTGATTCAAATTAATTTAAAGGGAGAAAAGCTTTCCGCCGATGAAAAGAGCAAAGGATTCAGCTCAGTTGAGGATATATTCTAGCGATTAATTAGTGATACGGCGATTGATTTTTAAGTTTCGAAGGTGTAACTGTTTATCAACGCATTAAAATTTTACCATGTATAATCCCGATAAACTCTGGACCCTAAGATTATAGAGGTAGCTATATTTTAACATTTTACTGGCATAGAAAATATTAATGCTGATTGGATTTATCTTATTTTTACTTAGATAACACAAAAAAGTAATTATCACTTGGGAAATAATTTCCTATCGCAATTTGGGGAGATAGCTATTAAGTGTGCATGCCGTTTATAAATAGGATTTGTTATTATTTATTAATGGTTCTCATCATTAAATGCTTAAAAATCATTAAGTTTTTTTTACTAAATATCTATTTCATCCAATATCTGAGATTGCCATGTTATTTTTTTATTTAATATCTCTAAAAAAGAAACTAATACATATTATATGACCTTTTTAATATAACTAATGGATATCATTTAAAAAGCATCTTAATGGATTTATTGAAACCATTCCGCATAGTAAAAGGATTAAAGAATACTCTGCTTTGGTTTGAGGCTCAGTTTCGTAATTTAGAGTGACGTGTATGATATTTCATGCTTCTATCATTCAGTTATATATATTGTGTATATATATATATACATATACACAATATATATAATTGAATGATAGTATAATATACACAATATATATAACATAATGTGTGTGTGACTGTTTTATAGGTAAAAGATTATGTAATATTTTCCTAAAGTATGCTATTTCTCATATGGTTACAGAAAATTGAAGAAATTAAAAAATACTGACACTAATTTGAATAATGATAGTAATGACATAAAATGTATTAGGATAGTACGAAAAATTATAGCAGAAACAATTTTTTAGAACTGAAAATTATGCAAAATAAAGCAAGAAAAATATTACGGTAAAACATCCCAGTCAACGAAATTTCAAAAATTAAGGTGAAACGAAAAATTATTTAATAAATTAAGAATAAGAGATAATTTTTACCAATGTTTTGTCTTCAATTTTAACTTAAAATCAATTTATCGTAACATATTTTTAACAGTTTTAGTTTGTAGCCTTAAAACTTTTGATCTAGTATCGTTGTTGAATCATCGCTACTATTTTGCCTGCGGTTATACTCTATAATACATTCATTTTGAGAGTATTACTTAACATTTTTTCTCGTATTGGGTAACATAAATTTAATAAATCTGAACAATGATGAAGAATGATGAGAGAACTGCTTCGTAAATCAAATTTAGTGTAAAACTACGGAAAGTATAATGTTAAATATTCCTGTTGTATAGACAAACTTTTAATTTAATATAGTAATATTAAATAATCATTCTTGTAACTGATTATAATTTCAGGTTTCAAACTGGTTAACTTTAAATATAACAGCATTATATTCCATATCGTTTTTAAGCCCCTGCTCTAATTTGTTTAAACTGGTTGTGATCTAATTTTTAATTGCCTAAATTGTGTAAACGGAATTTGGGGGAAAAGTGTGCAGTTTTCCTGAATCTCCAATGCATTATAAAATGTATCATCGATGATTGGTCATGACAAGTTGTGATTTTTTTATATAAGTATTGTTTGAAATATTATGTTAGGTAACTAGGGGATTTTTATTTCTTGTTGGCTGGACAATATTGTTTCTTCAGGTTAACTAATATAAATTTAAACGTTAATTTTTTAAGATTTTTTTTTTATTTTTCTTAAAAGTTTTATGTTAATTTCTTTTTTCTATTATCATATCCTACTCAATATAAGCAGAAAATAGAAAGCACGGTAATTCAATATGCCCTGTTTTGCTCTTTTCGTTCTCATCCACACCATGGCCTAGGCTAGAGGGAAAGGGAAGAGCGAAATCCCAGGACAATGGAATGCTGTGAGGCCTACGCGGAGGGAGACAAAACGTTTAGATTGCTGTGCCGTATGATCGGCATATTACGCAAGAAACCAATATTATAATTGACAAACAAACATCATCAGTCATCCATTTAAATAACTCCTCATGCAACAACTATATTTTGAAGAGTTTTCAGTCCTAAATATATTTTGGTTTTTTGTTTGTTTGTTTGTTTGTTTGTTCGCTGCAGTGGTATGATTTTCTTTTTCATTTTCTTTTTTTATTTAACTTAATCATTTAAAGTTTTTTAAATTTTATTCACTAGTTAACTAAGTAAGCCTGATATTTTATTGTCTTAATATGATTAATGTTGAATTAACCTAAGAAGTATTTGTGTTCTCCTGTAATTAAAGATGGTTGTATTTGGCGACGTTTATGAATCAGCTAAAAGTGTAATATTTTAAATCCGTCAATAAATTGTGCATAATAATTTCCTTAATTCCTAGTCATGTCGTTTCTGCCTGTCAGTAACTGTCTCATGTTTTTTTAATTTTTCAGCCCTCCCCTTTTATAGGTTATAACTTTAATTTTCAGACTTTTGTTTTCAGCTTTTGTTTTCAGGTTTCATACTTTATTTTACTAAATTTTATTTTTGATTCATAACCCCTACGAGTGCATAAGTTAGAACCTGCATATTTTGGTTATTTCACAACTACACAGCGCGTTTAACATCGGTCTTAACTTTTAAATGATTTTTATAAAGGAATTTCCTTCAGATATGTATATTAATTATTTCTAATTGTCATTCCCTTTTATTTTCACCTTTACAAATGATACCGTGACAATTTATTAATTCTTACAAATATGCATTTTGATTTTTTTAATTCTAACATTCCTACTAATGTAGCCACATGATGCAGCACAAAAAATAGAATAAGGTAATGTAATAAAATGCAATGTAAGAAAAATTGCAACAGATTACAGTTATAAATTATTTTGAAAATTTCGTTAACATTGTTTCTTTGTCAGAAGAGTTAACAATATTAACACACACCATAAAAAGTTAATTCTGGACAGTTGGTCTTTTTAATAACCAGACTGGGTTCTAAATGTCTCCCAAAAATGGGCGAAAACTGGAAAAAAAGACGTCAGTTAAAAAAAAATGGATCAGAAACATGCTTTAATCCCACTTTCACTGCAGTAATGAATACAGTTACAGTGACGGTTGATATAGAAAAGCCAGTTACTGGTAAGGTATACGACACAAATAATTGAATAAGTCTTTGAAACCTCCCTTAACAGAAATAAAACATACGAGAATATTTAACTAAAAGACCTTTCACTTTATCCATAGGAAATACCAAATACATTTAAAGGCCTTTTGCAGGGAAAGGATGACAAAAGAAAAATTAATTTAAAAATTCGATTAAAAAAACATAATTAATAGATTCAAAGATTTGACAATAATGCACAAGTAACTGATACGCTGATCAGTTCCTTTGTAAAGCACAAGTAGCTGATGCTGTGATTAAGTAATCAATATAGTTTTTTAATTACTCTTCATAACAGTTAAGCATTTACTAGAAATGATGCTAAAATTCAATTGCTCTCGAAAACCAATCGCATAAGCACTACCTCTCCATAAATAAGTGGTATTAATATTCATCTACCTTTCGATTATAACAAATTTATTATTTTTATACTTAATCATTATCTAGTATTTTTCATCCTCCCTCTGAGAAATACTCTAATTTATTACTCAAACTCATCTAATATAACTGATAGTTATTTAAATAAGTTATTAGTGTTCAGAATTTTGTTTACTTCACAGAAAGCGAAAAATTATTGATCCCTTGTTATAGCACCCTCGAGAAAAATATCGAACTCATTAGAAATATTACTCCATCTACGATTATATTTCAGCAAGACCTTGTCTGTGGACGCCGAGAGATAACTAACCAATAATCACTGCTTGTAATGTGTGTAGTTATCTCTTACTATTTTTTCCGAACTGTGCCATTTTGTTTTGTTTGCTACTGCTCACATAAGTCCGAGTTGATCTCCGCCGAGAGTGGAAGAACAGCGGAAATGAATTTCTCCTCCAAGTAAAAATATAACGTTGTACTTACGTGGAATGCTTGTTTTTGTCGAATTATGATCATCTGGGTCATTAATGACGAGCTCTTTAATAAAAGCAATCACCACATTTTCTGTAGATGCCATAAATGCATTCATACTAATTTTTTTTCTCAAGAGTTTTCGTTAGATCTCTGTGAATTACATTTGATACTTAAATTTACTGGTGCATACTTGCTTGAAAATGGTGTGGAAAATTATGAACTAATTGTCAAATATTAACGCAGTAATCTCCTATCAATACAATACAGCATAAATGTGCTAAACGGATTTTATGTTTTTGTCGAGAATTGAATCTAACCTAGATGTTTTATATATTGAAATATCTGTAAGATTATTGTTTAAACTTCTTAATTGGATTTATACCATATTCTAATTCTTGTATCGTAATTTTTTCCTAATATATTTAATACATTAATCATCGTTGGAACTTATCTCATATATCTTATTTTTATTTTTCCAATGTGCAGGCACTTGTCGTCAAACATTCACCTATACTACGCCGCAGTTTTTACTGTCCATTTTATAATGGGGGCACCATATAGGTGGACAGCATTACTCCCTATAAAGGGACGACACAAATGGAGGCATTTTTCGTGGCGCGACGCAGGGATTCGATCCGAGTACCCTCCGCACCGCGCGCTGCACCACAGGACCGCCATAAGCCCAATCATATATTTGTGTTCTATATTGTTATGATAGCCATTTTCACGTAATCTAATCATATGCTTTATTTTGTCATTCTTAAGTAACTATAATAGATTTCACCCCATATATATATATATATATATATATATATATATATATATATATATATATATATATATATATATATATATTTGCTATTTAATTCTCTCAGCCTGCTTTATAACTTCTAAATTGGAAATAATATTCATTATATAGAATTAAAATGGTAATTTAATAATTCATCTCCGATTGGATTATTTTTATAAAAATTTACAAAACTCACATTTACTAATGTGTAAATTTTCTTAAATAAATAATATATCTATTTAGGCATTAATGTTCGGGGATTCAAACTATTTTCAAAATAGAGAAAATTAGGAGTCACTTAAAGCTTTTAGGGAGAAAACGGAGAAATCTTAATTTCTCATAATTTCAAAATTGCAGTTTCAACAAGTTTTATTATAAATTTTAATGGTATTTATTGAGCTCTTAAAGAAACCCCCCCAAAATCACCTGTAGCGCACAAGATATGATGCTATCTTTTAATTATCCATTCCAGCCCTTTCTTAGGCCGGACAGTATTAGTAATAATTTTCTTAGAGGATAAATCGCAAAGCCTTTGGGGTAATCGCAACTAATGCAGAGACATTCTCAGCTAACGAAGCGTTGCTCCTGTTTGTCTTAAACAAATTGTGAATTTTGTGCATTATTGTGAATATTACTTACAACTTATTTATTCCTCATGAGATCCATCCTAGTAAAACCGTTTGCATTCCATACTAGTCTGACTTTTCCATAAAGAAAATTTTGAGCTCTTTTTCCCGAGAGTGAGGTTATAAAATCCCTTCTAGCGACACAGTCCGTGGACAGAGCCATGTGCAGAATTAGTGATTCTTATAGCATATGATCTTGTATTAAAGTCTGCCCGTTTAAAATCTGATGATTCCAAACTACGCGCAGTTTTGCATTTCAAAAACAACTTAGAATATGGTAATGTTATTTATTGAACCGGCGAAAATTGCTTTAAATGCTAGGTAGTTAAACCAGCCACGTACGTACACACAAAACTGTATCCATAATGTCCTTAATGATACTAGTTAGGGAAGTTAATTTCTAACATTAGAAGCGAAAAGTGGTTGCCTTCGGCACTTTAGCAATTCCGCAGAATGCAATTAACCTGCTCTTTACGATCTCAAAATTCTTCTTGATAACATTAATGGAGGGCGAGAACCAGGAAAACATTCCATAAAATTAATAATCTCCCAGCAAATTGTTGCCCAAAGATACAAATTTAATGTTTACGTATTAAATTATATAGCGGTATGCCGTTTTGGGTGTGCTAACAATATTTTTTTCTTCTATTATCACCGAAGGATTTTAAGCCATTACCTGCTTTGTACTGTAATTTTATAACATTATCAAAATGTACTGTTATATTTAAAAATAGTTAAAAGCATAGTTTCGTATTGTATGAAAAAAAAGTTTAATAAAGTTTCAAAAGAGTGTTTCTATATATATTCTTCAAAATAAACTAAGAAAAAAGTAATGTTGTTACAATTATTTGGAACGCAAATATATCGTAATACCATTCATTAATAAAATGTGTTTAGGCGCGGTGGCCCGGTTCGAGACATCGAGCTAGTGATCTGAAGGTTTGCTGGTTCGATGTCGTTCACTGACAAAACCACCGCCGTGTACACTAATGGCAGCTAGTGCACGTAAAATCTGTTATGGCTGCAATATCCTCCAAGTTCTCAAATTTACCTGGGAAGGTGCGTGGTCAAGTGTTCCGGTGTCGTCACTTGACTACGGGACCGGATTGTAGGGGGTAGCGCCTATATGGTGCCCCACTTAATGAATGGCCAGCATTAAGGGGGCCTATCCCCCTTAAATACCAGCAGTCTTGGTGGGAGTTAGAGCAGCCGTCAGCATTCGATGTTGACCTCTACTGGTCTGGTGTCTACAAGGCGTTGTCTGCCGGTAATTCACATTCGGGCGAATGTCGAGAAACGACAAGTGTCTCCGTTTTTGACAAACGACAAGTGTCTCCGTCAAACGACCTCCGTCTTTGAAAAAAAATAAAATTTGTTTAGAGTAAGGCTTTTGTCTCCAAAAAATAACTTCTTTACCATCGTTAGACATTTAACGTAAAGCGATGCTTCAATTCACAACGTGTATCAGAAGAGTGGTTAAAAAATTTACTTTTCTAGAATTCACTCTTAACTACTTTTCGAGTGCAAAAAAGTTTAAAGTAAATCTGCCCCCTAAACACGTATAGTAGGATATCCATTAACTTGTGAGTATAAGTTGTCCATTTATGAGTTTTAGTGGAAATTTATTGCGTAATTACAGTTGTAAATGTAGAATTGTAAAGTTTATTTTAACTCGTGAATAGATTTAAATCACTAGAACTGAAATTAAAAGTGTCAATTTTAGGTTTAAGTTTGTTTACAATGCCTTTTTCATTTGATTTAGCTGTTGCTGATTTCATCAGTTTTTTCCGTGTCTCTTTACTGGGCTAGTCTTTACTGGGCTAGCATTTTACTGTGAAGATAATTCATAGATAATACAAATTATAAACAACTTTTGTAGAGATAGGGTAAATATCAATATCATCAAACTGGGTTCCAACTTTATATCATAAATTCAGAGTCCGAGTGACTGAAGAGTCTTTATTTATTTATTTTTTTAAACTGGCTAAGAACGACCCGGTGGTCAAGCTCATCATCATAAGACCCCTTTCTAAAGATATTCTGTTGCGTTTCTGTTTTTGTTTTGTTTTGTTAATGGAACTTATATAAAATTATGTCCTGACTACAGTGCAGCTGTTATTGTTATAAAAGAACTTTTTTTAATAGAAACCTTAGGCGAGTGTGAATACTAGAATCTTTGTAATGTATGTGTTTAAAATAATTAGTCATTTAAATACATTTTAGAATTTTATTCTTGTTTAAGGATTAAATAATCTGAAATTGTATCAAATAAGAAATGAAATAAACGTAGAGAGAGACATCATATTATAAAATTTATATTTAATGCTGTAAAAATTCCCAATATATTCCGGACTGATGAATGATTTTATAAACTATCTCTTTTTTTTTAAGTATACTGTTATTATTTTTCTAATACTTAAAAATATTTTTTTCTTAGTAAGAATTTTGCCATTTTAAGAGGATCGGCTCATGTAAAATTTTTTACTTTGATTTTTTTTTCCACTTTGATATAATAAACCAGCTTTGTTGTGGGATTTATTGCGAAGACTTCAAAATTCCGTTCTCACCAGTGTATTTTATACCTAACAAATGAATATCATTGCTTTAAAGCCCTTAAAGTTGGATCAGTATCTATTTTAGAAGTCTTTTTCAACTACTAAATTTAGTGACTTCATTTAATAATAGTACATACAAGAGGAATCTGTGGAACAATAAACTTTTAACAAGATACCTTTTTTTGCATTTTGTAATCTTCTACAAATATGTTTAAAATTTTTTTCTTAGACACAGGTAGATTTGATACTTTGCGGTATAAAGATGGGCTTGACCTGTTTGCCCGAAACTTGCTATTTTTCTTAGGTTCTGTTGTGGATTTTATTGAAGCATTTATTTATTCAATCAGCTAATATTGTGATAACCTTAATTCTAGATCTTTAGGAGTATGTTTTTATTTTACCAATTTATGGGCCTTACAATTTTAATGTACAAATTTATTGTGATCACACTTACAGAATAATTTTTCCAACGCATTCATACATCTTAGTATTACACATATCAACTGTTTAATAGTTCAGATTATTTACGTAGGGTTTGTAAAGGTTGGAAGAGGATAAGAGCTTCCCAGATGTTGACTCTGAAGATGTTCGTTCTAAATTGTGTTGCTACCCACATAGGGAACAATGTTGGTTCACTAAATGGTGATTGCATTGTAAAGAAACCAAAAAATTCTAGGGTATATATAAGACGAATGTCTCCGGACAAGTGCTTACCGCATTGCAATAAAACGTATTCTGCCATCCTACATGAATAGTAAAATTTCTTTCAAGTGTGTTCGTGTGGTGGATGTCTATCCATTATCCATCCACCCACCACCTACCTGCAATTTCGTCTATGTATCTGTCCATTCTCTTTCTTACATACCTTTGTATCTGCTTGTGTATATATATATATATATACTAGCTGAATACTCGTGCTTCGCTACGGAGTACATTTTAGGATAATTACAATGAAAAAGTAGCGAAATTGCTTTTTAGAGAATTTTCTTACAAACAATATATTTTGTTTCTTCATTGGGCGGAACTAATATTACCAGGCTCGTCTGCGAACTTACGCGTGAGCAAGCTACGTAAAACTGACCGTGCGAGAAACAATTTTCTGGTAAATGTACGCCAGCATATTTTAAAGTTTGGCCTTGGGACTTATTTATCGTCATGGCGAAGCATATTTTGAGAGGAAATTACCGTTTTATATATAGATTTGATTTAATATCCATAAAACATACTAATTTTAACTAAATTTTTAAAAATTTCCATCTCAATTAGTCTAGTGGTTAAATTTTATCTTTTACTGTATTTTAATAATTTCTTTGTCAATTAATTTCGTTGTTATGCACGTGACGCAAAATTAATTTAAAGTATCACAAAAAGAAAAGAAATCTCGTGATCAGCATTTAGTAAATTAAATTCAAAACTTTCCAAACGATTACTGTTTTGGAAGCTAATGTTCTGCTAATTTCCAGTAAAAGCTAAAATCATTTGAAAACCACACACCAGTGTTCCACTCACACGCAACACTATAAACCCCTAAAAGAATACAAGAATTAAACGTATAAGAAATATAAATATATTAATTTAAATAATTAAACACACACAAATGTATAAATTACACAAAAGTTTACTTAAATTCTTTAATCTGTCTACATCTCCAGTATAGAAATATTTTCGGGGCATTTACAGAACATGGTATATTTCGCTTTTGAAAACATGCATTAAATGAGCATCATCTCAATGAGAAATTTTTGAAATGAGCATGGCAATGAAGATCGTGTGTTTACAAACAACAGCAGTAACCGAAATGCGTTAAAATATAAATTTTAATAGTATTATGGTAGTGAGTTGTGTATATAAGTAGAAACTTTCTAAACGATTACTGATTTGGATGCTAATGTTCTGCTAATTTCCAGTAAAAGCTAAAATCATTTGAAAACCACACACCAGTGTTCCACTCACACGCAACACTATAAAACTGAATTACAGTACTCTACGTTTATATGGGCATTGAAAATTGTGGTTAGTAGAGGGCAATACGGGACAATCCACGCATTATCTATAGACACTTGCTATCTTTGGCTATTATTTGATCCGTAATATCTGCCTCATATGCCGTATGTTTCTAAACGCCATTCCCGAATGAAGAAATCGTGTAGAGGAGGCTTCTGCAACATGTGTACAGAGACAGTTGTTTTGTGACAACTGACTGAAGTGGTGTCATCTTTGGCTATTATTTGATCCGTAATATCTGCCTCATATGCCATATGTTTCTAAACGTCATTCCCATATGAACCACAGCCTAATTCCTTTAAAATGGAACAATATGAGTAACTCCAGTTAACCATGTAATCCACTACTGCTACAGGGGCATCAAAATGTAAGAATACAGAGTTTAAATCAGCCAAAACTTCAATTATGGTGTACATATGACACCTAACTTCTCCAAAAATCTTTGCCTTTGTGTTGAGACTCATAAGTGATTTTTGTTTTGATGAAACACTCTTGCTAACAAATCATGACGATCCTGTGGTTTTTGTCCAACTATTCTTTGCTGTTGTTGTCTGATTTCTTCCAGTCTCGCTTCTCTTTCCGGGGTAAAGATTCGGAAAATCATTCGGGAAAAGCTGAAAAGTAAACAATTCCAAATCAATTTAAAAACTAAATACAGAATAATTAACGTAGAAAAATAACAGTATAAATAACACAGTATTAATAAAAAGTACTGGGGGTGGGCAGATATGCTCAGACCAATAATACAAAAATCTTTTTTAAATCGTAGTAAGCAATGAAAAATATTTTACACACTTCAATAATAGCAAAACAAAACATGATGGTAAAATAGAAAGGAAAGTTAAAACAGAAGTAAGAAGTTAAATTCTAAAAATATAAATGAGGTATAAATCAGCTATCGATTCTAATTTATGAATCAGGACATGAAAAAAATTACTGCATGTAAAAAAAAATTAACCTTACCTCCATTAATTTCAACACTTCTTGACCTGTGGCTTGTCCAATCCTGTGAAATATAATTCTTGTTAACCTAAACTGTTATTTGTGCTTTTTTTTAATTTAAAAAAGTTATGTTCTCAGATCATGACAATTAAGAAAAAGATATCATCGAGAAAAAATAAATCATGCTACTTAAGAAAGTCATACCACAAATTTCTATAAAATTAATGTGCAACTATATTTGATGTATAAAATAATGCATATGTAATACATTGCTAACATGTTTTAACATGAAAAATTTTTCACAATCAAAAGCTACAATTAGTTCAAAATATTAGCTTTAGGATTTTGTGCAGAATGATAGGTGTTTTAGCTAAATTTCATTAAAAATTACTTCAAATTGATCAATTTATAAAAAATGTATGCTATTTACAGGTAAGTTTTTGCTTCTTTTTTTGATTTTTAAGTGCTATTTTACAATAAAAGACCAAAAAAACCTTTACAAAATTATTTTTTCTCAAAGCTAAACACAAACATAATTAACAGCTGTTTTAAAACACCCGTGGTAAACATTGTTAAGTTTCGAAGTATTAGAATGATAATAAAAAATATTCCAGAGTTTCAAACAGAAGCATAAAAAGAAAGAATATGTAAAAAAGTAACTAAATTAAACAAAAATTGACAGAATACAGAAAAAGTGAACACCGGCAAAAGTAAATAAAACGTTTCCTTGTGCGTATGCGCAGTTCTTATGAATGATGGATTCCAACGCCTAGAGTACCGCGTTCGAAGAATTGCGTATAAAATTTGTGTTGAAGCATCGTTCTTTAAAATTCAATTAAAAATCGAAATTTTAAGTTAGAGACTTGAAATGAGGTTTATATGAATGAGAAAGCTTTCATCTTCCAGATGATGCAAATATTTTCTTTGTAAGATAAAAACTCGAAGAGCATCGACCGTAGATCCTCAAAAGAGCGTAAATTTCTCGAAAAAGTGGGTTTAATATTTTGATGAAAATATTAGTCTGTTTTAAATTATTTTTAAACAAATGAGGTCTTGTTTGAAGGAGACATATCTGTAGTCTTAGATTGTAAAAAGATCAAAATTCTACGATCATTTTTTGCCGAGATATCGTAATCTGAAGTTAAAAAATATAAACTATCCCACATAACATAAAATAAAAAATTTTATAGAATAAAATTTTAAATTCAGGCTTCGAGGTGCACTTTCCCATACTCTGCACTACCCGTGTGCCAAATTTCCCTGCTGTAAGTTTCACAGACTCGCCTGGGGGCCGCCCACACACACGCGCAAACATTCGCATTTATTAATAAGATATAATGCTTATTATTGTAATGTTAAAGATGGGAATACGCTTCAAAGTTTAATTGTTTACTTAAAATACCTTTTTTATATGCCACAACAGAAATTGCTCGTTTTACCTTCAATGAAACTTCCGAAATGAGTTTTGTTCTGTAAAAAAGGAAAAGCTGGAGGTATTCCTAATTACAGATGGCGTTGCCCGGGATTTTAAGAATGTTTGTTAACCAAAATCAATTTAAATATTAACACAGTATAAATAACATAGAAAAAAGTGACATTTTCTATGTTATTTATACTGTGACATAACCCATGACACGGGCTTCGCCCTTCTAGCTAGTCGGTTTAGGGACCCTCTCCCTTCAGCAATCATTGTCAGAGAATGGAAACACTAAAAACAACGAATCAAGGTATCTAAATTTTGTGGCTACGTATTCCACTGCCTGCTAACAGTCGCAGCCAGAAGAAAAATTCCCTACCCCGGCGATAAATTTCGTTCGGTACAACCCTCCACGAATGGGCGAAAAATTCTTTCTTCCAGCCTCCCCCCCCCTGCCTATGGGTGAAAAAATGGTTCTTCATCCAAACCATGCAGCAAAATTTGTGTTGAAGTATCGTTCTTTAAAATGCAATTAAAAATCGAAATTTTAAGATAGAGACTTGAAATGAGATTCGTATGAATCAGAAAGCTTTCATCTTCCAAATGATGTAAATATTTTCTTTGTAAGATAAAAACACGAACAGCATCGACCGTAGATGCTCAAAAGGGCGTAAAAATATCGAAAAAGTGGTTTTAATATTTTGATGAAAATATTAGTCTGTTTTAAATTATTTTTAAACAAATGAGGTCTTGTTTGAAGAAAAAATGTCTGTAGTCTTAGATTGTAAAAAGATTAAAATTCTACGATCATTTTTTGCCGAGATATCGTAATCTGAAGTTAAAAAAACATAAAATATCACACAAACATTAAAATAAAAAGTTTTCTAGAATAAAATTTAAAATTTGGGCTTCGAGGTGCACCTTCCCATAGTCTGCACTACCCGTGTGGCAAATTTCACGGCTGTAAGTTTCACAGATTCGCATGGGGGCCGCATACACACACGCACACAAACTCTCTTTTATTAATAAGATACACTGCTGGCCACCTAAATTGCAACACCAAGAAAGACAAGAGATATCACAACAAAATTTATTTTGTAGATAACATGTTGACCAAGTATCAAATGATTAAATTTATAGACTTCTGTGAAGTGTGGTTCCTGCCAAAATCAGTAGCCAGAGTAGCCGCCATTGTTGGAGATCACCGCTGTCACACGCCTCGGCATTGATTCAAAGATACTTTGGATGAGTTCTTGGGGCACAGCAGACCAAGCAGCTTCCACACGTTGCCAAAGTTGATCTGCTGTGGCAGCTGGGGATGGAATCTGGGTCAATCGTAGAGCAACCATGGACCACATGTTTTCTACCGGCGAAAGATCCGGAGAGCGAGGCGGCCAGGGAATCAATTCAATCTGGCGATTGACGAAGAACCGTTGGACAATGCGTGCCACGTGTGGTCGCGCATTATCCTGTTGAAATATGGTTGTGGGCAAGCCCTGAAGGTAAGGAAGGACAACTGGCTCCAACACCTCGGTGATGTAGCGCTGGCTGTTTAAAGTACCGGCAATGCGTACTAGAGGTGTGCGAGAGTGATATCCAATACCGCCCCATACCATAATACCCGGTGCAGGACCAGTGTGGCGGTGCATAACGCAGCTGTTCAGCATCTTCTCTTCACGGTGTCTCCAGACTCGAATGCGACCATCGTGGTGTTGCAGACAGAAGCGTGACTCGTCAGTAAAGACAATTTCATTCCATTCTGCCGTCCACATCCTTCTGTCATCGCAGCACCATTGGCGGCGGAGACGTCTGTGGCTCTGCGTTAAGGGTAGACAAAGCAATGGACGTCTTGCGGACAGACCACTCTGCTGTAAACGGCGTAGAATGGTACGCGCAGACACTGGATGATGCGTTACAGACTGCATGTGCTGTGCTATGGTTCGTGATGCGACGAGCGATCCGTTTCTGCCATGCGCACAATTTGCCTGTCATCACGTGAAGTGGTGCGCTGAGGTGGATGCGATCGAACACGCCGGTCCGTCGTACCCTCCTGCATCCAACGATCACATATCCGCATTACAGTTGTTTGGTTTCGTCCAACACGACTACCGATTTCCCTGAAAGATAATCCACAATCTCGGTAGGCCACTATCCTTCCTCCGTCGAACTCGGATACTTGATCAAAAGATGATCGCTGTTTTCGACGAGGCAAAATTGATCGTTTTTTTTTGAAAAAACCACATGAAAAACACAATTGCTGAACTTGAAATCTTCGAAATCTCCAAGCCTTAAATAGCGCTTTGAAGTGGCGCCACAGGCGCGCGTGATGTGCGTCTGCGCTGAAATTCTAATCATTTGCATATCTCACCTCCGCTAATGCATGTTGTAAATTTCATGTTATTTGCATGTTTCCTTCAGGGTGTTTTATTTACAGTGGCCAGCAGTGTATATGTTTGGGTGTGTAAGTAAAATCGAGAAAAAGGGAGGGATTAGTGTGCTTGTGTTATTTCTAAAATTTGCCAATATTTAACATTGCTACAAGTAGTTTCTAGTCTGTTTTTCTAGTAGGTTTGATGTTTTCTTTTTCTTTCCTCCTAATATCTCAGAAGCGTAGCGCATTGTCAAATAGTTTTTTTAATATCTTCCTATTTAATTTGCTCGCATATTCACTGCCTTTGTGCGAGTTGCGCATCTCTTTACCTCCTCTCTTCATTGAACTTAGCATATTCCGGCAGATTCTGTAGCCTTACTTGAAGATCAATTAAAGTTTGTTTTAATGACCTGACTGCGTGCATGGAAGTCCGTTGGTGCTTGCAGTCAAAATGTTAATGATATGACTTCTTATTTTCCTGAGAATATATTCCAGCTTCTCCATTAATAAATCAGGGTATAATGTATACTGAACATGCTGCTTACTCTTATTTGAAAATTCTGAAATAAATTTGGAAGATGTGACCTCTTGAGATGCAAGAGAGTTAGTTTGATAATGATTATTATTTTGTGATTTTGATAAGTGTATGAATATATATTTTTCTCTGAACAAATGAATTTTTCTTTATATCTGAACCTATTAAGTTGCTGCATTAATGTGATAAAATATGTAGTTAGTCTGCTTTTTTTGTATCGGATAAAAGGGATATTATACTTTAAAGATATTTATCATTTTGTAGCATGTATTAACAATTACTTGGTTTTTTTATATCTAGAGAACTCTTTTTAAATTGTAAGAGACTACGCCATAAATATATAATTTTGAAGTTCACCGATTACTTATTTAGGTCGTATAATAAGCAGAAATTTTCTAGCTGGTTTCTAGGTAACTAAAGTCGTTTTATAAAACGTATGCAAAATTTTTAAGAAAATATTCAATATTTAGATATTACTTAAGTTGTAGAAGTTTAAACGTTCATAATTTTCTTTTGTAAATTTTAAATTTATTCGTTATCTTCATTGTTATCTGTTTCTTGCTTTTATTTATAAATTTATTAATAAAATAATTTCTTAGACTTGCTTGCTGACAGTGCTTCATACTGTGAACTTGAAATTATTACAATTAGTTACTAACGAACATTTTAATGCAGCATTTTCAAAGTTATTCTCGTATTTTACACCCTTAAAAGCTTAAAATCGCCGATCATCACACATGCTAATCACACATAAACACTCAATCATCATTATTTGCGGTTTCTGCTTTTATTACGTGAATGTCCACATTCCTTTTATTTTAGTTGGCTTTCAGAACCAAATTCTACGGGTTCGTGTGCCGAGGTTAACCTAGATATACTTAATACTAAGCCAAACATTTAGTCTCAACTTTTTAGATGTTTGTGCTATAGTGAGACGAAATACTTTAATCTTGAAATATTTTGAGGTACTTTAGGTCTGTAAAAACCCACTTTCATTTTTATTAACTATATCATACATTTTGAAGACAACTAACGAGTAAGTTCTGTTTAACAAAATACTGAGTTTACCAGAGACTCCTATACTTTCCATATTAAACTGAACATTACTGGATATCATTTATCAAATATAAAAAATCGCTCTTTTACCCTAAACACTTAGGATAATTATAAATGATTGAATCTGTCACTTTGTTGCTGATTTTATTTTTCTGCTACTATGTATTCAATTACGGTGCATTCTCCTTTTCTTTGGAAGCTTAGTTATTCAAACATTATTTTTTAAATTTTACGCATACTTTTAGATTTCGGTAAAAGCTCTGATTAAGGGTATTCTAAGCTTAATATGCAAAGCTTTCAAGTGTTTACGTTATTTGGGACTTTTAATCTATAAAAGGTGAAACTTATGAAGTAAACCCAATTTATAGAATTCTTACTATTTTATGCTTATATCAATGGATTTCTGCAGCATACTCAGGATGATATGGATTTTCTCAAGAATCGTCTTTTAAATTTTTCCTGGAGTTTTTTGTTAACGTATCACGCCGCTAAATATGCAGGGATAATACCCTCCGAACTCCCGTGATCGTTTTGGTATGGTTTTCGGTTACATATAAGTTGGAAAGCGAGCGATACATTCGAATAGCAAAATATGTTATTTCTTGCAAAGGTGAAGGTTTATAGGTTCTAAATGTCTAACATTTCTCTTTCTATTACATATGAAGGGGGCAAGAAACGTTGCAAATCAGGATAAAGAACAGCCAGACTTATAAATGGCTAAAATTCTTACAGGTAACGTATCGGGCCGTCAATTTTTATTTCGCCCTTCGGGAAGTTTCTTTATGGCCAATTTTACGCTGACATCAACGAAATGCAGACCTGGTTTCGATTTTGGCTGGAGTACAAATATTTCACAAATGCAGAAATGGAATGTTAGTAAATTTCCCTTGAAATGGCTTTTTGTGTAATTTTGTTTTATTTGAAACTGCTGGCAAAAATTCTTGTTTTCTGCTATTTATGTCTGTGAATCTTGCAGATTGTTAAGAAGTGCAAAATATCTTTTGCTTGTTTCTCTTTTTTTAGCCATGAGTGTACAGTAATTTTTATTTTGTTGAAAATATAAACAGGCGTTAATGTTCTTAACGTTAAAAGGCACTGTTTCGCGGAATGTCTAGCCTTGAAATTGTTTTTTGAGACAATAATGCGCTTAGTAAATAATTTTTTATAATGTGTTTACAGATTAAATTTTTTTTCCACCTGTATTTATCTAGCACCTGTGCTAGGCACAAATGAAAAAAAAATCATACAGTGTTATGCAGATAATAAACACATATTTCATTGATATTTAACAAAAAATGCCTTATCACTGTCTTCCGAACATTTTCTTACAGATAAAAAATAAGACATATTATGACCTTATGTCATAAATTTCAATATATATATGAAAATTGCTGTTGGGAATATAAGTAAATTACATACAAAATGCTACTGATTTAAATCACAATGTGTCTGTTTATAATCGAGTTGCAATAATAAACAGACAAGTAACTGCCAAAATCGAAACTAAAGAACGGCTCTGTATCACTTTCTGACAAATAGAATCTATCGAGAATATTTTTTTAAAGTGCTCTAATTTTATCACGATAAAAATAATAAATCAAAGATAATAGCGGACCTTGTACAGTTTAAGAGTTATTAACATTATGAATTTCCCATGTCCGGAGTTTCGAATCACTAAAAAGAATAAAGAATTAGCTAACCAGCTTGATTGAAAACTATTCTCAGCAAATTAAAGCCTGGTTTACATAGATTCAATGCCAAAGAAATGTTTAATGTCCCGTAATCTTGTATTATTTTCATTCTGTTTTATGTAATATTAGATCTAAATCTATCGAGTAATAAAATTTTTCAATTAAGTTTGTCACGGTCAACTACTTTGGGGGGGGGGGGGGAGAAATCTGTTTCAGACATTATTCTTGCTTTCAGTCGTAAAAGGTTTTATTTCGTTATATTCTTTATTATGTTATACTGTAATAAAATTATATAAAGGATATGCTCTAAATAGTTTTCTAAAGAATGGATACTAAAACTTTTTTTTTACTTTTCCTTGTAATTATATTTTTGAATTACATATGTGAATAACGTTAAAATAAGTAAGTGAATAGGCTTGTAATATTTAATGTAATATCACCAATGCATACTTAATTTATTTTGGGAATCTACTCACTTTTTATGACTATATATCTATGGTGCCCGGTATAAAGGGCTTATGTCAAAAACAGTGATTTAAACATACCAAGTTATTGGCTTTTATACCAATCGCTGAACAATAATTTCGACTTGGGTCTTTTGTACAAAGAAATGTACTTTTGCATGCAAAATTGATAGACTTAAGACTTTTAGACAATTCAAAAGATCTTTGCTTTTTTTTTATCAATACTAACAAATATCTAAAGATCCATTTTTTTTACTTAAGCCCTTTATACTGGGCACCATAGATATATTCTTTAACTGTATTTTTGGGGTTATAGCTTGTAATAATGAGATATTAATTCTACAATATTTAAATAACGAATTCAGCAGATAGCTGTCAGGATTTTATGCCTCAAAGGTGAAGTTCGGAGAAAAACAAAAAAAAAGTTAATTGTATTATTGCAAAATAGTATTCAAACGAGGTTTCTTAACTCCAACTGGGAGCGAATTGTCTACATAAAGGGACCTTCAAATTTAGATAGTAATGTAATGGTAGTGGGAAATTACGCATCGAAATCTAGTCATTGCTAGTTTCTCAAAAGATGAATTGTTAAGTGTGATCCAGAATTTTCAATTATTTGTCAGACATCTGGGATTTCATAATTTTTTAAAGGTGGAAATAATTATTTAGCTCCTAAAGCAAGTAATATACAATATTTGCCTTCAATGGAGAAACACGTAAGCCTCTGTTTTATATATTGTTGTTTAGTCCCTACTGAACATGTTATAGCAAAGAATAGTTTCATTTTCTGTTTTATAAACATAAAGTACACTTAAGTTGTTTTAAAAGATCATAGTTTTTTTAAAAATCAGAAATAGCTTGAAATAAAATTTACAATATTTTATGACCAATTTTAATATGCATATGAATCGAACTTTAAGTGAAACTGTTGACAGGATTTTTAACTCATATGACTCCCGGTGGTTTGATGGAATCTTCAAAGTTTTCTTTCTTTCTTTTTCTTTTAAATATTTTGATATTTTTCAGAGCAGTAAAATTTCAAAAAATTGAATTTCTAATTGGATTAAAATGGCAATCTGCCTCCACTAAAATGAATTCATATATGTTTTTGGGGATAATGATTTAAAACAAAAGCTTTTCTGTATTTGTTGGCATTGTTAATGGCTGCATTTTACATTTTAAAAAACCAGGTAACTTTTTTGAAATGTTGAATAATTTAATTTGCGCATAGATATAAATCAGGAATTTTTTCTTAAAAAAAAAGCATTTATTTTATTTGAATTAATTTTAACGTGTCTCTCTAGCAAGAAAACTTTTATATATAAATTCCGTATGAACTATCCTGCGATACGGAACCGTAGCCGTTCGGACAAATCTTGTACGTAACTTATACCGACTGTCAAACTTTATTTCGCCCCCAGCGAGGTTATTTTACGACCCATTTCGTACTGACATCCGCAAAATACATCCTTACCTTTGGTCTGGTCGTTTGGAATAGAACTTATTGTCTCACCCATCCTCTAAAAATCTGTGGGGGGCTATAAAGGAAGCTGAGCACTCAACCATGTTTTTCTTATAGCCACCCGGTAGTCAGCCGGCCCAGATCGGTGGAAACAAGAATATTACCTGAAATTTTGTCTTTTCTTTTTCGCTAAGGAAATGAATGTAACGATATTACTTGCACTTAATGGTATCAATTTTACAGGAATTCCATGATTGTGTGTATATGAGTGTATGCGTGTAGGTATATATATGATTGGTCTTAAATTGCTTATGTTAATGTCTATTCCTTTTTGCATATTTTATCACTATTTCTTCTATTCTGTATGTATTAAGGGGCAGCTTTTTAATTTTTGTAGCATAAAAACGTGGTTTAACGCTGTCTCTCTACCACCTATGAAACTTGCGTATGCTACTTTTTCTGTTTTTTACTAGCCTACTATTTTCAGAATGGTGCCGCTGGAATCTTCTTGGCTTAACAGGTTCCATTAAACACCTGCCATAGTGAACTATTGAAATTAAATTCAAGACATACTTCCTCTCGTTAACTTCAGTAATTAACTGCTTCCGACGATATCCTTCCTCACTGGAGTTCAATCCGCAAGGTCTAAGTTTTCTTGTCAAAGCTTTTTACCTGCGCGAAAAGATTAGATAAGTTATTGGTTTACGAAGACGTGTTATTAGCTGATCCTTTTTCGGGGTTATTTTTTTGCTGTGTTACTGTAAGTGTTGATGCTGTACTGATTCTCTAATGTAAATTAGGTCATGATTTGAGTAATATTTATGGTATAATGTCGTGTGTGCGTGTGTGTGCGTATGAGTCATACTTGAGTATGTGTTGTGATTATTAAGGATTTATGTGCAGGTCGTCCCGATTTATATTGGTTTTCGTACCTATAATCCCATTAAAAGTCAAACATATTGTACAATAATATCATACTTATCTATTCAAAAACACTTCGAATACCTTAGTTTTATCCGACTTCATGGTACTACATGTTGCGTTTATTTTGGGCTCAGAACGCTTATGTTAGTTTAAAGTTCTATGTAATTATTACACAGAACTTTAACGGGGAATGCCTACGTTAGGAGCACTTTTTTTAAACATACAGTACTGATTAAATACATATATTTTTAGTTCAAATGTGATATAAAATCATGAAAACAAATATCATTTTGGTAAAAATTTCACAACATTTCAAAATAGAGAATTTTGTATAAATGTTTAGTGCAATTTAGTGCTTACGCCAGAGACTCTACGCTCAATTCAACTAAAGATATTTTAATTTCTTTTATACTACATACTACTAGGACAATTGCCTGTGTTCTGAACTAAAAGTTGTACAATATTTCAAAAAATCATTGAAATATACCAAAAAAGTGAAGAAAAAAAACTGATTTTTTAAAGAAAAAGTTATTTTTTTTATGTACAGGTATCCGTAAAATGATTAAATTAACACATATCGCTTAGTTTTTATTTCAAAACATAGTTACAAACATGTAAAACACTTTTGCAAAATTTCATTGAAATACATTGAGAACTTTTTAAATTATTTGCTTTCTCGTGTACAAAAGTAACTGAAAAAATTAGTTTTCCAGAAAATGCATTTAAAGATGCTACTTCCGGTCTTTCAACGTGGCTCTCGGTTTATTAAATTGGCCATAAGTTCTCATCCAATGATCGTACGAATAAAAGTAAAGCAGTTTTAGAATCCTAAAAGATTGGCCTTTGAAATAAAGCAATAAAAATAATTTCGAAATTTTGAACCAAAACAGCCATTTCAATGGGCAGTCCCCTTAAAGTATTTCCTATAACAAAGGGTTAATTAAATGGAGGGGCTCTATTGCTATCTAATTACTTTCATCTTTGTGTCGGGGTCTCTTAGCTGCTAGCAGCATATGTTTTGGAACTTTTTGAAATCAGACATTTCCAAAAGTTTTATCATAAGATTTGAGGGCTATATTTTTTAAAATATAAATTTCTATTGTTGATGTTTTGATTATTCTTTAATTTTTACCATTTAATGTTCAAACAGTTATATTTCTTCCCTCAATGTATTTCTTTCTTTAACTGACAGCGGAATTACAATGCTAATTACCCATTCTCATAATTTTACTACTGTGTATTTCGCCAAATTCTTATTTCTCTCTTTGGATTTCTAGATCTCAGTCCATGTATCCATCCTTAGATCAAGTAAATTGAGTATTTTGGTATCTAGTTGTGAATATTTTTAGGATCTGGATATTACTGAAGTGTCAAGCCGCATCAGATTTCTGGATTTTACAAGTACTGATAAAACTTTATTTCCTATACCGGCCATTGTTTAGAGGTAATTTTACGGAGTTCATTTTAACCTGTTGCCTCTCCACTGCGTAGCACTTCGAGGAAATATTGTACACCCCATACTTTTTGCCAGAATTTAAGCAATAGTGTGCTGTTTTTCTTTCATAAAGTCAAAAAATCGTGCATCGAAACTTCCTAAAAGTTGGGAAAACTATGATTATGCAAATTAAATAAATTTTCATAATCATAAACAATAATCTGTCTTTAACAGTAGTTTTGCTTACATTTTTCAATTTTAAATGAATAATTACATACAGATATTTGAAATAAACTGAAAATATGCTTATGTTAGTGAACTTTTTTGGTTTATTTTTAAAAGGAATCTGTTGTCTCGCAGATTATTCCTTAAAGACCCTTTTTTGCCTTAAAATAAATATTTATAGCCGACCAATCAAGAACAAACATATCATTTGTAAACTGGAAAGTTCAAATAAATGAGTGTATATCTCTACCTTGACTAAACAAAAACAACCTCTTTGGCTGGCATGTTGGTTGTAGTATTTTATAGCATACGTAAGGAAGTTGTTAAAAGGCTATTTCTCAGAGATCTTCAAATTTCGTCATTTGCACCATCACTTTCACTTACTTCACTTAAGCATGCTATAGGTTTTGAAATATTTATAATCAGATTTTTTTTAAACCGAATATAATTTGTTAATTTTTTTATTCATTTTACTAAAATGGAAATATTTATATTTATTTATCTATATAAAACTATTAAATAAGACAAACATATTTCTAAAAATGACTGAATATGAATATTAAGACTTAAAAGAACGTTTGTCGTTATTTATGATATCAATATAAGATTTAATTAGGGAGTTTGTTTCGTTAGTATATTTTCGACTCTTCACCAAAGCAAGCTATTAACCTTAGCATGCATATTGAGGTTTAACTTTATACAAATAAATGAATGCATGTTCCTTCTCAGTACTTTTTTAAGGTTTCTAAATTGACCGACCATTTAACATTAATCGCGGATCTCGTAGAAGTTTCATAGTTGAAATATTTTTCTATCCGTTGAAATTTCTTAGAAATTTTTATCTTTCCCTATGTTGATATAGTTTTTAGGAAGTTATCTAGCTGAAAGTTGAAAGTAGAATCTGAAATTCTTTGAACCCATTTTAATATTTTGCGAGTAATATAACTGTAATTTAGATTTTTCTTGTTACTTCAAAAATGCTTGATACCGCTAAAAGCTTTTAATGCCCTTGCGTCTTTACTAATTATAGTTTCACTTGTCGCATAGAAGTTGATGCGCTTTCTGATATCTCTATATGGCGTCGATTAAAACCGCGAAATTTTAACAATCTTGAAAAGCAATTTTTTTTTTTTTATAGATTTGATTGAGACAGAGTTCTGATAAATTAAGAGAAGAGCAATGTAGAATGGACGTAATCATTTGCTATCACTGTAATATGGTTAGTGAACTGGAGGTTAGTAAGCTTTGATATAGCTTTAATTACCACCAACGTATTACTGGGGCGGTGACGATTGGTTCATTGTGAGTGTCAACATAATTAACACTCCATCCACTTCTACTTCAGGTATTCTACGGGTAATTAACACAGCATTCTCGCTACCTCGTTTACATCAGTTAACTTCCCGGAGACTGTAAAATAATTCAACTGCAAGAAAGAGTGGGGTTTAGGTTCCGATCCATTAACCAAAAGTGTGAAATTTCGCAATCACCGTTGTTTTCACGAGTACTTTTAAATTCAGGTATCACATAAATATGAGAATAGGGATTTTCAGGTGTTGATTCTATAATTTATGTATTATTAGTGTATGAAAATTTTAGGATGTTCACCGCCATGTAATATTGCTACAAAGTAGTGCTGTTCGTTGGTAAAATGTTTGTACTGATGAAAGTAGATGTTAATTGATTTATAACTTCCAAACTGAAAGAAAAATACTAAGATTTAATGTGGAAAATTTAGATACATGTATGTAAATAAAATATATAGTGCCCGGTATAAAGGGCTTAAGTCAAAAACAGTGATTTAAATATACCAAGTTAATGTCTTTTATACCAATCACAGAAATATAATTTCGACTTGGATCTTTTGTACAAATAAATGTACTTTTGTATACAAAATTGATAGATTTAAGCCTTTTATACAAGTCAAAAGATTTTTGTTTTTTTATCAATACAAACAAATGTCTAAAGATCACTTTTATTGACTTAAACCCTTTATACCGGACACCATATATATATATATATATATATATATATATATATACAGTGGTACCTCGAATTGCGAGTTTAATTCGTTCCATGACTTAGTTCGTAACTCGAAATACTCGTATCTCGAATCAATTTTCCTCATTCAAATGAATGGAAATGCCATTAATTCATTCTGGGCTCCCCCAAAACTCCGCAATTTTTTTGTTACATGTTTTTAAATAAGAAAAAGTGCTCATAAACGACGAACATTGTATAAAAACACAATACAATAAAATGTACTGCAATAAATTTGTTTTATTTAGTGTAATTTACAACCTTTACATTGGAGATCAGACTTGAAGATGCTGATGAAAGAGGAGGAGAAAGGTTGAACTGAAAAATTAAATCTTATTCGTTGATTTTTGACCTTTTTGCCCCTTTACTCTCTTAAAGTGAACCAGTGAGACACGGAAGCTGGGAGATTGTTGCATCGTTCACTGTGGCTGTAATGTCCAGCTTCTTCTTTCGGAGAATCCGAAGAATGTTTTCTCAGAATCCAATCTCTCGGTTTTAGACTGGATAGTAGTCTCAGAATAATATGTATACAATTGTATAATAATTGTACATTAAGGTTGTGAATATTGTAAGCTTCTTGTGTTCTCATTTGATGAGCACGTAACATGGCATTCGCTGCTCAAACTAGCGGTAGGATATCTGAAGCTTGCTCGTAACCCGAATTTTAGCTCGTAACTAGAAGCAAAAAATCTACCGAGAGAATGCTCGTATCTCGAAAAACTCGCAAGTCGAAACACTCGTAAGTTGAGGTACCACCGTATATATATATATATATATATATATATATATTAATTAGAGAAAATAATAGTGCTAAATTCTACGTATATTGCACAGAAATACGAACATTTATTTTTCCCTAACATATTTATTTTGCAAGACGGGAAAATAAAATGACCCCAACATTGGTGCGAGAAAATTTTAAATTAACAAAGAGTTTTCATTTCCTACATGTTTATGAAGTCAAGTACCAGCAATGCAAAAGTATCTTGCATCGCAAAGATTGTTCGTTCGTTTGAGAGTTCAATTGAACCAGGAACGTCGATTCGAATCCCGTCGCTGGAGAAACTGCCGTTAGTAATGACCCCCACCGCAGGAGAGAATGATAATGGACTGGTAGAAAGCCTATAATAAAAATAATCTTGGAAAAAATCAGCACTGTTGGAAGTAAATAAAAGAATACGTAAATGGAAAAATAAATTTTAGAAACAAAAGTCCTGTGTCGTTGGCCTAGAAAAGAAAGAAAATAAAAACGATAGATCTTCGAAAAATGAGTTTCTAACATTGCGGGGTTTGATCGATTGGTAGAATACTTAATGGTCTCAAGAATTGAAGATACACGTTCAAAATCCATTCCTCTCAGATGGTCATTAATATATGTGCACTTACACTTAGTAACTGGCAAAATTTATTAGATTAGTTTAGAGTAGAAAAGTGGAATTATTGTTTTTGAAGGAGTACACCATGTTATATATTTCGAGCCTATTGAAAGCAGGGATACTTCACTTAAAATAGGTCCTAAATGCTTAAACTTGTGAAAATTTCTTCCGCTTTCAAGTGCTTTTTACTGTTACTGTTATAGTTTCAATACCTTTGATTCGTATCATGCAAAGTGTAGCATTAAAATGCCTTTCGTTTACTTCGTAGATTTACTTAACACTGATTTGTGGAATTGCAATAAATCTCGGTACATCATGAGTTAAATGATAGTTTCATGAAAGGCGACTGTTTTGATTTTCTCATTAGTCTATTTCTAAAGTAAAATATTTCAGGACTCAAAATAAATTTTCTGGCGCACGAGTCTTTGAGATTACAGCAACCTAATGTTTTATTGAATGAATAACATGAATGATCACGTATTAGAATTTGAACGGAAAATAGCAGCAGCAGAAAAATCGCCATTTACAAGTTCAATTAGCCGACTGAATTCAACTGTGGGCGCTAACTTTTTGTTCTGCAGGCATCGTTATGCAAAGATCAATAAAATGACTCGAAAGGGGGAAAACCGGCAAAGATTCTCATGTGTTTTTCGAATCGATGGAAGCTCTATCAGGTAACGTATAACGCCGTCAAACTTTATTTCACCCTTCGAGGGGCTGTTTTATGACCCATTTTGCGCTGACATCCGCGAAATACTGCCCAGCCTCGGGATTTTAACGCCTGAAGATGGACTTGGTTACAGTTCTAGGGACTATTAAAATCTTGGTAGGAATGTAAAAATGTTGGAACACAATTTTCGATTTATGGCGTTGGAAATAATGGTTTCAAAAATTGAAAATGCTTTCACTGTTCATATCTGAAAGTGTGAATCATATTGATTTTCACGTGATCAAGAATAAATTTTAGCTGTTTGAAGAATGAAATATGGAGTAATGAATGTTACAATATGTTTTGCCACAGACACACGACCTTTTATTTACTATATCCCATAACTTCGTAAATCTCTTTATGTGTGTTAATCTCATTTTCAAAATTTAGTAAAATATGTGATATTTGTTAAATATATTTTCCTATATAAATTTAATTTAAATTGCCTGACTAATTTTTAAATTTTCCCTACGTTTCTCATTCCTGTAAGTGTTTCTCCATCCCTAGCATAACGAATTAGAACTACTTTCGAGGTTTATAGAATGTTTTATCACACCTAGCTTCAATATTCAAGAAAAAACCTTTATATCTCTTACAACTTGGGATCTTATCTGAAAATTAAGGTTACGACTTTCACATTAAAATATTTGATACGATCTAATTAAAAGCACCTTAAGCCTTTGCATTCAAGGAATATGTTCTCATATCTTTCCAATAACTCTATAATTACAGATGTATTTCTTTTTTTAAAAAATTACAACTCCATTTTATCTACAAGAGCGAAATATTTTACTTGATCGTTTTAAATTTTTCGTTTAAATAGCACAATTTATCAAATTTTATAAATGCTAATAAGATGTAGGTTTTCTAGATGTGAATTGTTCTCAGATCGAAACTATTGGCATAGTAAAGTACTGACTTCCATTCACAGCTGGCACAAAAATCTCACTCGTTTTCCTTCATTAGGAATAATGAGCGTGGGACACTTCCCATTGTCTCTGATTCTATATCCAGGTAATAGAATAAAGAATGGGTGGAATATTTTCATGCTGTTGTTGATTACCACTATCAAATACCGGACATGATCGTAATTTGGGTGATATTTGTGTTATTGTGCTCATAATGCAACAATATATTAGTTTTCAGCAATTCCAACGTACCGATATGAATATGATATGCCAGTGGTGCTGGAATCCCGAATTCCCTGAATGAATACTTATACTAGTCCAACTGGTATTCCAAGTGCTGCGGCAACTAGTTTTGAAATAGAATTACTCAAACAGAAAAGCACCGGATGCTATTGTCTCTTAGGGCGAAATGCAACTAATACATTCCTGTTAGAAGAAACGTTACATCTGCTTGTCTGAGGCAAGTCATTAAACCTTTCATAATTGGGAATTTTAGGAAGCCTTTATTTGCTACTTTTTGGTGCTCCGTAAGTTCCATGTAAGTTCCATATAACATACATAGAAAATTTATTAATACCTGATATATTTAAGATTTTCAGAATTTAACACAATTTTGACGTAAAATTTCTAACCCAATGATTGCTCTTTTCTGAAAAAATTACGCTGAGCTTACGACTATTCGTGTGAACTAAATGGAAAAGCACAAGTGAGTGCGGGGTGGAAATAAGAAAGCGCGGGTGATCTAAAAATAGTCCTTTGTGCCATAAAAAATGAACTATTCTAGGATTTGTTATACTTGGATATTTATTTTAAAAATAATTCGTTACATTCCTTTGTTTTAGAGTCATATTGACATTCTTTTGTAAAATTTGTATTTCTAGCAATACAAAAGTTAATTACTTAAAAGAAATTCTAAATTATGTAAATTTTGTAGTTCAATTTCCCCATTTCAGGCATGTGAGGTTCGTGATTTTGTGACTTTAAAGGTTTGGGAACACTCAGTTTACTCATCTAAGATAAAGTTTTGAAAATAGAATTATGGATTGTTAATTAAGCTTAATTAAACATCACCCACTCTCGCGAAATCTCTGAAAATATTAGTAGCTTTAAATATTACCTTGTGTGTTATTAAACACTATAATTCCGAATTTCCGGAATGAATACTTATACTAGTATAACTGGTATTTCAAGTGCTGCGGCAACTAGTTTTGAAATAGAATTACTCAAACAGAAAAGCACCAGATGCTATTATCTCTTAGGGCGAAATACGACTAATACATTCCTGTTAGAAGAAACGTTACATCTGCTTGTTTTATTCTACTTGTTTGTTATTATTTTTTTATTCTGATGTGTATTTCTTTCATTTTATTTGTGAATGAAATTACGCTGACATTTTTATCTTGTTATGGTTGCCTATTCCTGTTCTGCATCTATTAATTTTGTTTAATTTATTTGTAAGATATATGGACACACTACCTAACATCGTAAAATTTTGAGGAGAAATTTTAAGATCGCCTAACTTAAAGAGATTTAATGAGTGCACTGGGTTTGCAGTTTGCACTATGATGTATGGAATGCACCATAAAACTCAGCTTGCTATAAATTAGTAGACATAGTCCTGCTCACAGCGATGTTTAAACAAAATATCAGTTTATCAACTTGTTTATCCAAGATTACTATGCTTACATAATGTTTAAACTAATCCTGTTTGGGGATCATTAATGAAGAAAATTTTAAGGTTTAGTCGTATAAGGTCAGGAAATCTAACCAAAAAGGAAAAATTTCCTGTTTCGATTTCTAGACTTACAAGTTCTATTTTAAGTGCAAAAATTTTTGATATTTGTAAGAACGGTGTGGTGTGATTGTAAGATTTTAAAACACTCATGTCCCGAAATATGCTTATCCCTTCTTACAGTGCTAGTGACAAATATAAAAGTCTCAAACAATTTTAAGGAAAGTTTTATTATAGTAGACATGCTTTTAAAACGATTAAGACGCATTTACTTGACCTATTTTGCCTTTGTATCAACGATGTCCCAGTATTTAACACAATATCACGAATGACAAAGGTGTATTAATTTTCAAATTGCGGTTATTTTGTCTTTTATATATTAATTTATTCAAAATTATGCCCAATATTTACTTGTGCGTTGTTGGGGCTTATGCCCCCTAGCCGGAGCATTCCAGACCGCGTCCATATAGGCTTGCGGGCTGAGGAATGCGACTCCGGTGTTTAATGTCACCACAAGGATAGGTGTCCGATTTAGCCAGTTTCCACCACAATTTTGATCATATACCTCTAGTGGTGACATTTGGCTCGTACTTTCTCTCACCCACTGATATCATAGAAGGCCTTTCTGGTCTATGAAATTTAACGGGCCCATATTTGGCGTTGACACAAAAGTATTTAATGGAGTTCGACGGGATTCGAACTGAGCGCCCTCCCAATTCGAGGCCCAACGCGCTTCCACTAGACTTCCTCGGGCCCAACATTTGCATATTTAATCCTAACCCAACTTTTAATGGTTAGGACTAAACATTTAATCATTTAGTCCTAACCGTTAAAGGTTTCTCGCCATACTTTTCTTGTTTCTAGAGATACTTCAGTAGTTTTTACAGGGTTTCAAACATTTTCCTTCATTTTTATAACAAAATTCTATTTTAAAACCGAGAAGGCTCAGAGCTGCTTCATTATTGGAGTTAAAGATTTTTTTCTTAGAGTGGAACTTTTTGAAATGTACGAAGGGAAAATCATGCATGAGGACCAGATGTAACCATCGGGATATCATAAAATCGTCAGTTCAGAACAGTTTTACGTGATACAAATCCACTAATAAGTAACATTTATTTACATTTTGATGTAATATATTTTGAAATAACTATCTGTAATTAATTTAATAATACTTTGACCGGAAAAATTATATTCGAAAGTTAAAGAAATCGACTCAACAAAGCATTAGAAAAGAGCTATCACATTATAAAAATTCAAATATTTTCACTCTTTTTTAAATTTTTTTTCCCTCCAACATTACCTTTTTTTCCACATTGTGTGGAGGCTTCAAAGCACATCCATCAAAATGGGGTAAGCATGAACACTGAAATCTGCCGAGGTAACGTCATCTAACTCAGTACATTAGCTTTACGATGATATCCGCGTCATTTGATATCATGTCAGTTGAAAATCGATATCATTTTACTTTAAAATTTTGATAAAATAAGGGTCTGCCTTCTTCGGCGTTTATTGCAGCGTGAATTTAGAGCTAAATTGCAAAAACAAATGTTAGCTTTTCATCTTATTTTATGCGAAAAGTGGATACTCGTCTGTCTTCGCATGAATTAAGATCTGGATCAAGATAGATGACACATCTTCTTCTACATACTCTGATTAAAGAATTTCATTGCAAGGAAATATGGGAAAGCTTTTTTAACGTCCACACATAAAAATAAATATTAAGGATCTTCTAATATTTCCTATACCAATTTTTAATGTTTTGTGACCGATTTTAAATTTGCTGTCCATGTTCGGAATACTTTACTTATTTTTTAGTATGCAATGTACGCCGCATTGAATTTCATAACACTTCATTGTGATTTGGCGTACTTTGCTTCATAACAATATTTTTTACATGGCAGTCTTCAATGAAATATTTACGCGATTTGCTAGACTGACAAATCTGCAGTCAGTGTACACGAAGCCGGAAAGAACCAAGTGTCTCGTATGGTTTGTTTTGCAAAATTTATTCAGCTTGGAGATAAAATTTCATGTTAAATATCTAAATAAGATCATATGCAAAGATAGTCTCCAGCGTATCATGATGCCATGGATTTAGTTTTTTTCCATTATGGAGGTGCTCCTCTACGTGGTATAGCTAAAAAGTATACCGGATGTGATCAAATTCCAAAAGTGTTGTGTCTGTAAAATTTTAGACGGTAGAAATTGTAAAAATTGATATTTCTCCTTTATTAATATTTCTTCTCCTGCGTATTTGTTGACTGTGCCACAGTTCCAAACATAAATGCGAAGCATAGACTCATAGCTGCTGCTTATCTTTGAGACCCCTATCTTTGTATATGTAGAATCCGAAATTCTCAGGTATTTGCAACAAGTATATAAGATTATTTGCCGTTTATCATACTAGATGTTGCGTATCTATTTATCTTGAAGAGAATATAAGTGCTAGCAATGAATATCAGACTCAAATTGGCCTATTTACTTTTCTGAAGATCGAAAACAGACGTATGAAACTATCGTTCTCGAATAAGACAATTTTGGCAGATTATCCTTATTATTAGTTTACATAGGTAAATAGAAGTGGCATTATATCTTTGTTTTAAATCGTCTTATTATACAAGCGGCAGAATTTTGCGTGGCGTTTTCCCCAAATTCTACGTTTAACAGAACTATTTCTAACCTGACTTAATTCACTTTCGCTCTTCGATTTCATCCGCATGACTTGAAGATCTTTCCGATTTGGAAGACTGCCAGTGCTTAGAGCTGTGTAGCGCACCAGTTGTCAATCAGGATTACATCGACTGGCTATATCCCTCTCTTTTAACTAATGATATTTGCGAATCGGTGTTTAAATTTTTATGGTTTATTCTTTTGCCGCAGCTTGGTCCAAATCCAACTTTGTGGCTGTGGTATTTAGGAAAACTAAAACTTTATTGAACAATATTAGGTACAAACACATGTTTGATATAGCTTTACACGAACTTCACTTTAGCATCCCTATTTTTATTACTTGCGGCACTTGTAATTCCATCGTTTTTCAGTCGTGATGCATCAGAGCTGTTGAATTAGGGCTGTTTTACTGCATGTTATGAAATAGAAGGGGAATAGAAAAGTTGATGTCTTACTTCCACGCCAGTTAAGATGGTTCGTTGCTTCTACGCCACCCTGCATTAGGGTTGGCGACCTTGGCATGGAGTTTTGAAATCAATATCACCTCCGCGCACGCTCGCTTTCTTGATACAGCGAAGCAATGTGCCAGCAAAACAGGCCTTATAGATCTAGGCTAACTCACTTTATTTACATATTATTACGAATCTATACTAATAAAAGGAAGTGTTTCTCTGTGTGTGCGGCCTTCAGACGAATCTATGGCACTTACAGCCATCAAATTTGGCACACAGGTAGTGCAGATGATAAGTACTTGCACCTCGAAGCCCGGATTTTAAATTTTGTTCTAGAAAAATTTTATTAAATTTTTTATGCAATATTTGGTTATGTTTGCGCTAAGGTCTGTCAGATGGCGCCACGCCAAAACGGAAGGCCTAAATTCAGACCTTGCGAAGTTACAAACTCGGGTTATTTAACCAGTATGGTAGAAAAATTCATTTCAGTTTCGGAAAGAGAGAGGGAAATTCCATTTTACGTCAACTTTTTTCAATTATTTATAAGATTCATTATTATCCGATTGACGATTTTTAATTATTTATTAGACTAGCCGGGCTTCGCCCGTCTAGCCAGTCGTTTTAGGGACCCGCTCCCTTCAATCATCGTCAGAGAATGGAAACACTAAAAAACAACGAATAAAGATATTTCAGCCTTTTTTGTTTTAAATAAGGGATATATAATCCTGTTTTTTAATTCTTTTCCCGAGGTCACTTATTTATTTTCGATCAGTTCCGGATACCAAAGAACCATTTCTTCACCCATACGCGGGGAGAGGAAGGTAACCTCGAAGAAAGAATTTTTCGCCCATACGCGGAGGAGTGGAGGGAAGGGAACTTCTCGCAGGGGGAGGTTAGGAAAAGAATTTTTGTTCTCCCTGCGACTGTTTGCAGAACGTGGGATGCGTAATTACAAAATTGGAATACCTTTATTCGTTGTATTTTAGTGTTTCCATTCTCTGACGATGATTGCTGAAGGGAGCGGGTCCTTAAACCAACCTGCTAGACGGGCGAAGACCTGCTTGTACAAAATATTACACACGAGCTTGTTAATACGCTCGCTTCCTGGCCAAAAAATCCTTCTCGTTCCTCCTTCTTCTGGTTCCACTCGTTCGTCACCAGAGGGCGTGAGACGCGACCCTCACAGGGATGCATAGTAAGGTAAAAAACAATGCATTCAAAATGTTGCATATTTACTTAACATGTGTTGACAGATACAGCCCATTTTGAAGACACCTTTCGAGATAGCTTGTGGTGATACGAGTAGGTGGCTTAAGTGGAAATGAATTGAAATTTTGTTATTGGAAAGATTCATATACATATTTTTATGTGCTCCATGAACAGATGTATATGGCATATTTACGTAAGCCAAAAAATTCTTAAATTTTAATGATTTTTTTGTATAAAGATGTTAATAGTTCGAGTTGTATATAGTAGGATTTTTTCGTTAGTTCAGCTATGTGGGAATTAGAGAAAAAAATCAAATATCTTATTAGTAATTTTATTAAATAAGATAGATAAATCCAGCAAGATTACGACGGTTTCTCCTTTAACCTTTTGGGTCTAATTAGTGCTTGTGTAGCAAAAGTTGACTATAGAGCTTAGAACAAACCAGCCTTTAAATCTTTGAATGTATAGCTATTTTATACCAGCTGTATTAATAATATTAGTTTAATTTTTATAGGTTTAGAAGCAAAGAAATAAAGAGAAGTAGAAACCAGGAGTTTTTTTTTTTAACTAAAGCTTTTAGACAAGAAAATTAGTTTCATTTTGTTTTCGTATTAGGAAATATAATCCTGAAATTAACGGAGACAAAAGCAGAGGCAGTAAAATTCATAAATTGTTTTTGCATGTTTCTGGCCATTTCTTTATAATCAGTCAAAAAACATTCCTTTAACATAAATTTACGCTTGAGTAACTAAGACTTTTACTCAGAAAATCTTTGAAAATTCGGTAAAACTTTTGCAATTTACATTGCTTATGACTTGACTTTAAACGCGAGTTTAAAGTTTTGTTAACTTTCTTGACACTATATAAAAGTATCTTACTTTTATTCCTTAACATGTGTTTAAGTTTAGTTTAAGTTATGATGAAAATATACAAATTTAACTAAACGACATCACCTTAACCTTATATCAAAGATTTCTTTTTCAAACTTAATATTTTGACATTTATTTCCAAATTAAAATTTGTCACCATGGAAACATTTTGCTGTCTTTTATGCTAATTTCAAAATCCACTGTCAGTTATTTTTCTCCTCTCGAGAACTGAATACTAATTCCTTTACATATTCATAGAAATCTCGCAGTCAAATATGCTGCTAAACGCATTGTGGCGAAATTTTATTCATTTAGTCAAACTTGCAACCACAGCTGGGGAATATAATTTTATTGATGTTAATGCACATATCCGCATATAGGTTAAGTATCCCTTATCGGAAATAATCGAAACCATATCTGCGTCGAATTTTTGGTTTCTCCGAATTTTGAGCAACTGCACATTACGTGAGATCATAGACTTGACACCTAAGATGCTCACTAATTTTATTTTTGCTTTACATATATGGTGCATTCATAAACTAAATGTATTTTATGCACATTTTTTATAATTCTGTGCACGAAACAAAGTTAAACAATAAATCATCAGAAAGCTAAGATATCTAATAACCTTTGTAACCCACGGTACGGACTTTCTCTGAGGGTTCTAAGTGTTTTGAGGTCTGCTCGAAGTATTCTACTGAACGGGCTTCCCATGAGCATATTCTTGATTGCCTGAGGCTCTCCATGAGGGATCTAGCTGCGAATCCGTTGATGGTTCTGGATATCCTTACGGTGTACAATGTCATGGACCTTATATAGCCCTGCTAGTCTTTGAGGTGCAACAACAGCAACACGGACTTTCTCAATTTTGGTGCTTGGTATCGCCAACATGATTCTAAATTTAAAAGTATTTCTTGATAGGCAACCTGTTTCTTTCACTTATTGGCATGTTAGTACTTAACAATAAAAAGAACGAAGTATCATAAGTTCAAATAGGCTCAAGGTCATTAACTAAATGCTGTATCTGCAATTCTACAACAGAAACGATAAGCAATTACTAGATTTTCCGTGTTCCCCGACAGTGTGGGACACTCATAGATAACGTGTTTTCAATAAAATTCCTCATCATCAACAATCCGTATGGCAGAAAAGTTCATCCGTACAAGAGGACTGTTGTCAAAAGAGGGGATTTATGTGACATACTTCTGTAATAGCTTCTCTAACGACCGACAAAAGACGAGCGTAGAAATTCGCTGTCAAGCTTACGTCATTAGATATTAGAGTACGCCATAGCGATTGCTTATAGCTTGTGAAGTCACTATAATTTCGCAAATTTTTATCTGACGCAAAGTGATTCTTTGAAATCCCAAACAGTATCTATTCTACACCAATGTAGTTAATTATTATATTATTGACTTTATTAGAGGGTGTCATTTAAGTAGGGGGTCAAAATACATTGGCATTACTGCAGTGGAATTTTTATGCGTCTGTTAACTGTGGGGTGTCTGTTTTGGGAGGATTTACTGTATGATGATGCTGTAGTGGCCATCTATTTTCAGAAAATAGAAAAACCTTAAATTCACTCTCAGTAACTGAATTTTTGAAGCTACTCCACATTTCTCGCTTAGAAGCGCAACAGAGATTGCCTTCACAATAAGCAAAGACAGGTAACATGGTTTTGGGATACCATGACGTTATATAACTCTGATCCTGAGGATGAAAGCTGAATTTACATTTGAAATTGGGACTGTTTTAATATACAGTTATTTATTGCGAATTTATAGAGTTTTTCATTCCTTGATTTGTTTCACCAGTTTTTAGAATAATTTTCCTATTTCCATGAATTTTATTTTTGTTTTTTGTACGTTTTCTTTAAAGTCTCAAAGCAAATACGCACTGAATTTATGATAAATAAACCTAAGTTAAAACTAATAAAACCTAACTAGGATAATTTCAAAATAATAGTTTTTCCTTAAATAAAAAACCTTAAGGGAAAAAAATATAAGAAGAAATTTACTGGTAGAAAATCTCTAAATATCGCTTTGTGAGAATTTAACTTCTTCGTTCGAAACTTTTTATCCACTGTGAAAAGTAGTCTGCTACTTCCCATTACTATATCAGAAAAAAAACTTTCACATAAGGATATATATATAAAAAAAAAACTTCAGTAATCATTCTTCAATTTTCATTATTCTTTAGACTTCGCGATAAAGAATATCGAGTACTTAATTTAATAACGCATATCCGCTGTTATATGCTCTCGGTTCCTATTTATTGACCTTAAAATTGTCTTTTTCTTCTAACGAGTTAAAAAAAGAGTGCACTTTCCTTTTTCGAAAGCTGCGGAATGAAGAAAAAAAATATACCTCGTTATTTGAAAACCTTCTGGTATTTCGCAGCTTCGGTACAAAATGAGCCCTTAATGAAGATGTTTAGTTTTTGCTCTTTACTGGATTATACAGTTTTAAAGTAATAATATAACAGTTGCCCCTAAGGAGTTATTCCATTAGTGACATATGTTAGAAAAAAGTTAATATATCTAGCAGACTTTTTTATTAATCTTATTTGTGTATTTGTCTGGTGCTAGGGTGTTAAGTGCTTCATGCACAATGCAGTTATTTAACAGTTTTCCTGATTTGAATTTTTAACTACCTGTGGTATATAAACGATATAAAGTTTGAAGGGAAGATAGTGCAGAAGTAGTTTTTAAATGTGTCGAGATTTTAAAGGCTGTTGAAGTAAAATTAAAAATATTTTCTTTATAAAGTTTTAATTGTGAAATCAACCCCCTTGTTTTCAAGTGGAAACAAAAGTGACAGTAATTTATCTTACGTCCATACTTTACTAAAATATGCTTTTAGCATTCAATTGGTGTCAATAGTACCCAGTATCATCTGTCAAATAAACATAGATTTAATAGATTTTCAATACATTATTAATCTATCATACTATTTTGAACAAATAATAGTTCCTAAACTTTTACGCTGGGACATTTTTTTGGCAAATATTCAAATATTAAAGCTGTAATATAAAGTACGTTCTAAAACCGACGAAAGTCTTGGAGTATGAAAGGCACCTAGAGGAGTCATAGATACAGTGTTGTAGTTGACGTATACATAAAGCATAAGTGTAAATGGTGTTTTAATAACTCATTTGACTCCTCGGCTCACTCCGCTTTCGCGTATCGACCATGATTCACCGAAGACTGGAGCTGCGTAGCAATTCCTGTATACACAGCCGAAGGTTAATTTCTCATGATCGGTGATATTTCATATAAGCCTGGGCGCCGGTCGGACAGTACATATGTGCCGACAATTGGGCAACCCTGGGCCCCTAATGTTTTAATAAAACTAAAGTTGATCAAGAAACTGATTTTATTATAAAATATGTGTAAATAAATAAGTTCAACTGCTTCCACTCGTAGTTTAACTCGCTTATGTCTATGCGTATCTGAATTTATATAAATCTCAAATAATATACGCGTGTGTGTGTGTTTGTTTGTTTGTTTGTACCGCCTTTAAGGGACGCAGCACATATAAAGTAATTAAAACAGGACTGATTTAGCATACAGAGCCATATTTGTCAGCTAAACCCTGTTGGCCTATGTGTTCTCGGCTACCGTTCAACTCCAATTCCGGACAACAAAAAACGCTCCCCCAGAAGTAGGGTTGCCACACGCCAACCTAGACACGGGTTATCAGACGTGGCGCACCTTACAATATATATATATATATATATATATATATATATATATATATATATATATATATAAGACAAAGTTGAAAGTGAAAAACCAGTATGTGCTCAGAACCACAAGAGCCAGGAACTAAATACATGAAAAGATAAGTGAAAATAGGTTTTTGACCGCATCTTGTCATCAGCGGTGCCGATACTGTCTAAAAACCAATGGATTGTTTCTAATAAGTATGATCTGAGCAATAAACATACTTAGACACCGTACAATCTATAAGAAACAGAAGAAGGAATAGTCAGTTGCTTTATCATAGAACGAACACACACACACACACACACACATAATATATATATATATATATATATATATATATAATCTCTCTCTCTCTCTCTCTCTATATATATATATATATATATATATATATATATATATATATATATATATATATATATATATATATATATATATACTCACATCCAAAATTTAAGCACGGAGCGGTAAAATACGAAAAAATGGACAAGTACTGCTTTGATTGACATGAAATGCTGCAAGTAAGTAGCTCTGTTTATTCATGAAACAAAACAAAGAATTACATACAGAGATAAAAAAATATTGAATTTTCATAAATTATAAGTTGACATCATATTTGAGACATTATCAAAATGATGTTTAAATGTAAAACAAACAACCAAAAGCGATATTAATAGGGTATATGAACATCCCTCACCTTCATACAAAGTGTACAGAGTGTGATCATGCTTGTTGCGAGGTGATCGACCACCGCAGAGTCCAGTAATCGCCATTTCCCCTGTAGGGCAGTTTCTAAATCTCTGAGAGTGGCTGGAGGTGGGAAATGTCTATATACAGCACGGCCGAGGGCATCCCAAAGATTTTCAAATGGATTAAGGTCCGGTAAATAAGCCGGCCACTCCATACGCGCAATCCCCTCACTCTCCAGAAAGTCGTCAATGATGGCAGCTCTATGGGGACGAGCATTATCGTCCATTAAAACAAAAGAAGGACCAACTGCTGCAGTGTACAGTTTCACAGTAGGGTCTAGGACTTCATCTCGACACCGTACAGCCGTCACAGAACCTCGCCTGTAGATGTGCAGGTTGGTGTGATATCCCAATGAAATCCCTTCCCAGACCATGATGCTTCCACCGCGGAATGCATGATTCTCGGTGATGTTCTCGGGCCGATTGCTTGTACCTTGTTCCCTCCAGACCCTTACATGCTTATCATCAGGTTATAGGGCAAATATGGACTCATCTGTGAACATAACATTGCCCCAATCAGACACAGTCCAATTCACATGCTGGCGGCACCACTTTGATCGATCATGCCCCTCTGGATTGGACGGATAAAGGAATACAAACTCGTGGTACCCGGACGCACAGACCATTCATGTGTAGCCTTTGACAAACAGTAGTGGCAGATATAGTCTTACCAATGGCTTCTGCAACCATAGATGTCACATGTTTGGAGGTTGATCTTCGATTCCGCTTGGCTACAACAGCAATATATCGATCTTCCGAGGGGTCGTAACCCTTGGACGACCATCTATAGATCTTCGGACAACTGTTTGGATGGTCTGGAATTGTTTCCATAATCGTGAAATGACGGAATGATGAAAGCCGAAGAAAAGAGCAACATCTGTGATAGACTGTCCTGCTTCAATGCGTCCGCCAGCACTCAGAATCTTCCATTCGTCTTCTGGAAGCCATAGAAACACGTCTAGCTTGAAAACAAACCTTACGATTGTTCTAAACACCTTTCATCAGCACTTACATGCAACTCCTGTAACCCTTCGCAATGCCGGCTCTTATACGACTGCCTGTTTTGCATATTTCTCGACGCGAAACCGTGATTGGCTGTTACCTAACATATTTGCATACTTCCTGCTACCTTTTCAGCAAATTTCAGCTTCTTTAAATTCAGAATGGCTTACGGAAATTAACATTTTCCTCTCTGCTTAACTTTTGGAAGTGAGTGTATGTGTGTATATACCTATATATATATATATATATATACACACACATGTACGTATGTATATACATACATGCATGCATGCATGTATGTATGTACGATGTATATGTATGAAAGCACAAATATATACGCGTATATGTACGGATGCATATACGTATGTATGTACGGAAGCAAACACGTGTATGTACGAATGCACATGTATAAGTATGTTTGTATGTTGAGTTAATTATGTGTATGCGTATATAGAATTTAAAAAAAATCTCTTTAAATGCTCCCACCCCTACCCTTTATTATGAAGTAATATGAAGAACACTTTCTACAAATGATAACGCTGTAATAAAGACTCTTGCATAAAATATGCTGTAATAAAAACTCTTGCATGACTCTTGCATAAAAAAATTATCATTGAGAACTGTAATTTTTCTTCCTTTTAACCTGTCTTAAGACGAGAAAAACTGTCTAAATGAAATTTAGAAAGAGTTAAGTAATGTGTAACAGAAGTTGTTAAGCGTTATTTACATTTGAATCTATCCTGTAATTGAATTCAAAATCTGTGAAGAGTGTTGATCGAAAGCGTTTATAAATACAACTCTACTGTATTTTAAAAGCTTTGTTTTCACCATACTTATCTCTTGATTTATTCTAAGTGAATATAACTGTGTATGTATGCTTAAGAATCTCTGTATAAATTATTCTGTAAAGATTTGAACTGCAGCCTTTCAATGTCAGATGGAGATAGTCTTAAAAAATAATTACATCAAAAGTGTCGTAAATGTCATTTTTCAACTTCAAATGTCATTTCCGGTTTTGACAGATTTCGTTTCCTCAGCAGTTAGTGATTATCTGATGATACCATTCCCTTTAAAAATGACCCCATGGGAGGTATCGCTCTTGTCTACTTATCTAGAAAATCCTGTGTGTAAGGTTCTTTGAGACCCCTGGATTCTAGGAATGCAGTGTAAGAAATAAATATAAGAAATAAATAAATGCCCCGTAAGAATTTTCCCTCAGGCTTCACATAGTCTCCAAACATCTTTACAGTATGTTATCAAACTGATTATTTTTTCCATAACAATTCTCTGTCCGAGTTAACCATAATTCAATCATTAAAGAGATTCTATTTGTGTTTTAGCATTTTGGAAAAGAGATCGTTCAGAATTTGGATGTTAAAACCTTTAAATGTAACAAAAAAGGAAATATTTGATAACTCTAAAAGGTATCTTTCATGACCTTGCTAAATCTGATTTCGTTTTGTTTTAAATTCATGACAACATATTTCGTGATGTATGATTTTGTTTACAGTAAATGTTATGTTTTCCTCTTTTTTTGCAGTGGAAATCAAGGTGGGCAGTCGTCAGCAAGCTGTCACCTGTAGCAGGTAATGTGGTTTATTTTTATTTGTAATTTAGAGAACAAAGTATATTTTTAATAAGGGGTACCTTAGTTATTGGTGTTTCTTAAGAAAAATTGGACTTCAGTGCATTCTTTCTCATAATCCTTCTTTCAGCATGTGAACGCGTACATTCAAACTTGTCAAGTAAAGTCAACCACCATAGTGTTTGAACCATCATATTTAAAGTACAAGAATGGAATAATTAATGTGTGTGTGTGTGTGTGTGTATGTGTGTGTGTGTGTGTGTGTGTGTGTGAGAGAGAGAATAAAATTCAAATACTTCGTTAAAGGTATTATTCATCATTTTTATCACTGCTTACGATTTATTGTCGTTAAACATATTGCGAACTACATTTAAGATCATTAAAGGATCTGCAAAGTAACTCTTTCGAATTAAAGGAATAATTATTTCCTCAATTGTAATTTTCCTCTTCGTATGCTGCATATTGTTGAAAATTTTCCTTTTGTTCATTTTCATTTCGTTTATTTTGTTTTAGGAAAAGGTTTGTAAACTTCCCATATCGGAAGTTTTCAATACTTTACATTTGTCATGCGTCATTTTGACATTTTAGGTATAAAATCATTGGAGATGTATTGTAAAGTATTTTAAATAAATATAGATTATTCTGTCAAAAGATTAATGTTATTTCGCTGCAATCGAGAAGTTTGAAATCTTAATTATTTTTCCTTCAAATAAAATAAAATCGGTCTTGGTATTCCTTAGATGATTATCTTCATATTTCTCTATTTCCGTTCAATTCCATCAGACATTTATTCGCTTAAGGTCGCTGGCTGATAATTGAGTTGTGAAGCACGCTATTGGGATTGTAATTTCTTTTGACAGTTTATTCTTGTTGCATTTTCCGCTCTTTTTTTCGGGAAAGAAAATATCACTTTTAATAAAATCTTTACGTCTCTAATAGTGTAGCTAAGGCAAATGAAAAGTTATAAACGATGGATTCAGAAATCTTGTTTAGTTAAGGAAAAGTTGAAATCTTGTTTTTTAAAAATAATTCTACATTTGGCGAGATGCACGTTAGAATTTTTTTTCTCTAATTTTTCTAAATAATGCTAATATAAGTTGATCTTGGAGGTACTTATATCTATTTAAAATATTTTAATTAGATTTCCTCTATATCCTATGACTAATGCCTGCTACGCTTAGAATAAATTATTTACATGATTTAAAATCAAACTTCTATCTAAATTAAAATAATTTTTTGCTTCAGCTTCATTTAATTCGTTATTTTAAAAAAATGCCGTATTATCCTTAGCTATATTGAAGTCTTATTTTCCTCAACTTTACCATCTGCAGTCTTACTTTATATTGACAAAAACTTAATGACAAAAACTTAATTATGATAATTCGTTTGACTGTATATGTAGTAGACTGTATTCGGAGACTGTATATTACATTTTTATTTACTTCTGTTTAAATTGTAATGCAAATAATATTTGCACTTTGAATTATACTAGTAATTTCTTGACACGTAATTCTTGGTGTTTTTTCAGCACACAGTTAAAAAATAGGATTACTTTTAAAAGATCTACCTAGTTCTAAAAATTTACCATCGCCTAAGTCATATGTTATAAAGATCAAATTTAGAAACTCTTTTTAGTTACAGAAAATGCGAAATCCTTCTGATTTAAAAAGTTTATTATCTTACTGGATGCATGTTATTTAAGTTTATATCTAGGTTTTTTGTTCACATTCATAATATCTTCTCTTATTTTTGAAGACATCTTTGTTTCTTTCTTTCCATTTAAAAGATTTTATCTCGATTTTGCCTTTAATATCTTGCAATTTTACTTGGATTTCTTTTGACGCAATTTGAAGAAAAACTTATTTAATGAATTTCATATTGAAAGTATTCACATAGTTAATTTTAAAAAATATCATTTTATATGATATTTAAAAATTATTAAAATATCCATTCTTTACACAACCTGTTTAAATCTAAACATTTCATATCACGTGTATTTCATGGCTCATTTAAAAAAATCTAAACTAATTATATATATATATATATATATATATATATATATATATATATATATATATATATATATATATATATATATATATATATATATATATATATATATATATATATATATATATAAGATATTTGAATGACTATAAAAGAGTTTTATAATTCTGATGGAAAAATACTACAGCTTCATTGATTTTATTTTTTAATTTTTCGCTACTATATAAAATACCTTTAATTAGCTGTCCTATACCAAATAACTTACTCTACCTTAATCCCTGACAAAACTGCGTTCCAGAATATTTTGAGACTCCTTATAATTTTAACATTTAATCTAAAATAGAGTTTAAAACTGTTTATGCTCTGTTTGATAGTTAAATTAATTAAACCCAAACTTCCAAAATATTTCCACGGATATGAATTATCTTTTGTCATCCAGTAATTCATATGCATCCAAACTAAGCTCCAGCACAATCTTTCTAGATGAAGAAAATTTATTTTCCGCTTTTATAACGGTACGAAAATTAATTTTTGTTTTATTGTAGTGCATAATGAGCTAAGATTACTTTGCAGGATTTAATTCATCCTATCTTTAAGCTAAAATGACCTCTTATTTTCCTGCCTTCAAAATTTGGTACTTTTAATAGATGGTAATTAATTTTAAAGATAAAATTATCTTGGAACTATTCTCAGAATGTTGAGACTGTGAGTGGGAGGAAGTAAATTCCATTTTACGACGTATAAAAGATTTTTGTTAAATATTCATAAATATTTCACAATGTTTTTAGTGCAAGTTATTAAATAATTTTATAAAGATTTTCTAGAGTCTTGATTCAAAATGTTTTATGTATATGTATTTTATTGATTAATACTTAAATATACCATCCAAATACTTTTCTACTTCATAATATCACTAAATCTAATAATCGTACAAATCAGTGAATTTCCTCAGTTTTTATAATATAATTAAGGATTTAAAATGTTAAATTGTTACTATTTAAAACTGTTCTAAATGCAGTTGTATTATATAAAAAGCTTAAAAGATTTGGACCTTCAGCTTTACAACAAAACTCCAGAATGATATCTTGAATTTTATGAGTATCATCATTGAATAAAAAAAAGAGGTTGAAATAATAACATAGATTCATCAAAATGTTTTTGACGTGCATTGCAACTATATTGCTTCTTATATTCCTCTATTACATTTTCATAATTACGAATCTTTAAATTAACTCTAACGTAATACTTCGCTGTTGTTGAACCAGCTGAACAAACACAAGGTATTTGTTTATATGCCTCATTGAATTAACCCTGACTGATATCTCTTTCCATATTCATTTGTTTCGACTAAGAAAACTCTTCTATTCTCTATCAAGAAGCAAATGGACTGGTAGGATTAACACGAAGTAAATAAAAGTAACCTATTTTATCTATTCTTCAAAGAAAAAAAGTTATTTATTCTTCAAAGAATAAGAAAAATCCGTCTTAAGCTAATTATTATTTAGAGAATATTATATTTCATATTTTAGATTAGGTATCTGCCTTTTATCGTAATATAGTGGAAAATGATATATTAAGCTAGGTTATATAACAAAAATAAAGCAGACTGACTATTCATGATGAAATAAACTGCTCTCACGGATCGGTGTTAAACATACTTTTACTGTTTATTCTTTCTACTAAAAAGAGCAAACAATTAAATAAAAGTTTTCCTTAATTATTTAAAGGATAAGAAACCTCTAATATTAAAGTAATAGAGCTAAACTTAATTTCATTATTGCAAATAGTAAAGGAATAGTCGTTAGTTAGAACCACGTTGGGTTAGTTTATTTCTGAATGCAGTACATCACGTAACGCCATGACTGTGTTCTGGAGAGAGAAACATCCTTTGAAAGATGTGTATCACTTGCTTTTGAACCATTATTAACCTCTTGGGGGTATGTTAGAACTACCGACAATCAATGCTTAAAAGAAAACGTTGTTTATTAAGAGAAAAGGCAACGTTTCTCTAGTCAATGTAAATAAGATTTCAATGAGAAATTCCCGTGGGTCTTATAATTCGATGTAAAATTGAATATACTTAAGAAAAAAAATTCTAAATTTATTTAACCTATATGTGTTAATCATGCAGTCAAAACGATAGCATTTTTTCCAAAGGTTAGTTTACAATAAATCCCAGCTATATATAAGAAAAAAAAAAAAGTCGGTAGCAATTAAGTAGAGACAAAATGCGTGTAACACAAAAAAATAAGACATTAAACATTAATGAAATACTAACAGTTAGTAAATAGTAAATTAGGTGATCAAGAACAAAAATTGCCCAGGGATATTAAACTAGTATAACCTCTGTAAACAGGCAAATTACCTATTCACTTACGCTCAAGAAAGGAAAAGAGTTAATTTAAAATCCTGAAGGTGATTAACTGAGCTCTTTCAGATGTACCTAATAATTACTAATTAATGCATGTTTTAAATATATATGTTAGAAATATATTTATTTTCTTTGTAAAGAATTTTTTAATCCCCAAATTAGTTGATTAATTACATTCAAAGTATTTGCTAGCCATAGAATTAATGTTAAGAAAAATTTCTTTCACTCAAATTATTAAAAATGAAATTTATTGGGATGAAAATGAAATCCATCATTAGGTTATAAAAATAATGAATGGTATTATTCTTCATCCGAGAAGCAGCTATAAAGTTAAGGTAATTTTTGTCATTAGCATGTGTCGGTTATAAGTCAGATAATTTTAGAAAAAATTCTGTCTGTAATTTCCCACATATTTAAAGCAAATTAATTTTAGTGCTGACTAGAAGTCATTTATTTAAATTTTGCTCAGAAGTCTCAGCTGAAATAAGTCATTTTTATTTTTTGTTGGAAAATATAATGAACTTGTAAATAACAGAAATAAAATCCACGAGAGATCGTAAAGATAGCAACTGGTTTCTAACTTTTAGGAGAAAGTTTTCTTCAGTCCATAGAGTAGTAATACTCGTAAGTATTAGCAGTAACTGCTGGGAAATTAGCATTCATATTTTGTATAGAACCAATTTAGCGTTTAGAGATTAAAAAAATATAACTTCTTTTATAAACCCAACGTTTCCCTGTTGTATCTTCTAATGAGAAACTGACGAACTTAGTTATCTGTAAAATGGTTGTACGTGGAAACCTGTTGCACTTTTCATAAGTACCAGAGAAAATTTTCGAATTTCACAAGTCCAAACTTGAGGAAAATGTAATGCTGTCTGCCTTTAGATTTTTCAGCTAGTTTGTGACTCAGTTTTCTTTTAAAAAATAAACAAAAGTGAAAAGGGATCGTTCAAAACTTGAAAATGAGAACTTAAATTTTCGAAATATGTTTCATACTACAGTGGAGTCCCGATAATCCGAAATGATTGGAACCAGAATCTTTTCCGATTAACGAACTTTTCGGATTAAGCGAAATCCTTCTTAATATATACTAAAATTACATAATAAAGTGTGATTACGTAAATATTACATATTACGTGCGATTACACAGTTTATTTTATAAGGCTGTCTAAACATTACCAAATCTAGGGACGAAATGGGTGTAAAAGAGCGGAACGCTGCCTAGTACAGTACAGTACAGTACAGTAGAGTGTAAGTTGTTCGTTCAGTAGAGTGTAAGATTTTAGACCATCGGTAGATTGTTGAAAGGGTTTTGAAAGAACCTGTCAACGTCTCAGACGAGAGTGAAGGTGAAGCAGACGGTGACAGCGAGCAGAGGGTATCCCACTCAGACGCCGTGGCTGCATTTGATGTAGCGCTACGCTACGTAGAGCAACACTCCGCCGGACACCATTTTTCTGACATGTTGGCGTAATTTGGCTTCAAGGGAGAGGTGGTATTCTTTTCGACAAAGAAATTAAGCAGGTTTTTTCAAACCAATGTAATTCATTAATAATTAGTTCAGTGCATTGTCTAACTTTGAATTTTCTTGTAATTTTCAGAAAAATACTTTATATTATTTAGTATCACTGTGGTTTTACTGTAACCTTAGCTCTTTTTGACTTTTGGTTTCGTATTATTCGGACTTTCGGATTGCCGAACTTCGGATTTTCGGGACTCCACTGTATAATTTATGCCGTATTTTATCTGGCCAGAGTAACAGTTTATATTAGTTTGTTTCTGTTCCTATTATATTTGAGCATACTAAAGGATCGATTTCTCTTAAAATCACAAAACATATATAGGATTATGTTTTTAACATATATTTTTCCTATTCGGTAAGTTTTACCTGGAAAAAGCTCCTCAAATTGTTTTCAATGTAATTAGACAAAGAACTATGATTGTCCAAGATTTCGATAATTATTATTACGCCCAACGTTTTAGCAAGAAATTCACTTTATTGAATATTAAACTGTTTAAAACTTACATGATGATAGAGGAGCTCAGGTCTAAAAATAGTACTCGTATATGTGTTTACTTATACTTATAAGTAAAATAGTGTAATAAATATATTACAGCTCTGCTATGTCATTTTGAATTGTAACGTTAAACCACAACTTCTTTCGTTCATAGGCATGAGTTTTTGAAATAAATATTTTTATTCTATGGTCTTAATGTTATATGAAAAATTATCTTGCATTTATTTGATCTAACCCATTTTGGGTCTAAATAAACGGCATATTGTCATGTCCAGTATCTCTAGTTTAAGATTTCTTTTTCTAGAGATCTTCACAGAATCTGTCCCCCTCTGTGTGTCTGGGTCAAAGTTTTTAACTTGTTCATCACGTCCCATAGGAAATCGATCTTTTCTTTCATGGTCTTCGCTCTTAGAGGCTTTAGACGAACTGGTCGTTACTCTATTAAAACAAGGCTTTGAGTATTTTTTCGAGGTTTATCATTTACTCTTGAGCGCATTCTTTGAAAAGAAATTTCAAAATAAATCATTACATCTAGCCAGCTCACATTGTTTCGTTTCTGTATCGACATAATTTAGCTTTTGGCGGCTTAAAATAAAATAAGTAAAATTTTCAAAGTCTCTGTTAGTTGCATGATATTTTCGGAATATCGTGCATGCTTTCCCTGTATGCTTCAATATTATCTTCATATGTCAGCTATTTTTCTTAGTTATTTGTATATTTTATGTTCTCGATTGAGTGAAATTCCAGAGCGTTTCCAGATTGTCATAAAGGTCGTATAAGATGGATATATTTTTCTCTTCTTTTTATCTTATGTTAGTGCTTTTTCCCTATTAAAATTACTTGTAGGTGAAATCAATATTAGAATTTTTTTAATAACCTTCGTGGAAATAGTGGAATTTCTCAATCATATAAACTTCGGGTAGTTTTTAACGTAGGATTACGTTCCTACATAACGGTCCTTTGGAAAACAAAATTTCAGACGCTAAAATCGTCCGTCCGCCCGCGAGTTATAATTTTGGCAGCGCGCTAAACCCAGTCTGTATCACTTGGGCAAGCATTAAACAGTTAAACAGAAAAGTACCAAAATGCGTCAAAATTTTGACATATTTGTGTGTATATATATATATATATATATATATATATATATATATATATATGTGTGTGCATACGTACATATATATAGATATATATATACATAACACATACATATACATACATATATACATACAAATATACATACAAAAGAAGTTAGCAACGATAAGTAATCCTACGTTAATAGCCCGAAGTAATTTCGTTAGAAGAGACTACCTGATTTTTTTAACGTAGGATTACACTCCTCCATAACGATCCTGCGGAAAGGAAAATTTCAGACGGTAAAACCGTCCGTCCATCCGTCCTCGCGAGTTATAATTCTGGCAGCGCGCCAAACCCAGTCTATCCCATGTAAGCAACGATAAGTAATCCTACGTTAATAAGCCGAGGTATTTTCGTTAGAAGAGACTACCTGATTTTTTTTCCTCTATGGAAACATAATTATTTTTGAAGGTATTTTTATTAACGGACTTGAACAATAGTAGGAAATATTTTATATTCAACTGCGAAATCTTGCACTGATGCAAAACATTTACAACATGTCGCCGTAAATTATTGCATAAGAAAGTTTCACGCATGTCCCTTACCAAAATAAGGAAGTTTTTATTCAGAGAAATTCAAACATCCCGTTCTTCGCTGCTATTTAATTATCGTTTCTTTTTAATCGAGAAATGAATCGAAGAGTAGGAAATATTTCCGGATTATTTAATAATGCCGAGGTTTCATTTAAAGAAGCCAATAATTTTTTTTTCCCTTAGTACAATTCAATAAAGTGCAGAAAATATTTCGAAATTCTTAATCAAGAAATATTGTGGACATTATTGATTTATTCCAAATATTCTCGGATAACTTACTTTCATTTCAAATATGTTATTTTTTTTACTTCTTCCCCTTAAAGAATTAAATCTGTTTTCACCGTATCTTTAAATTAGAAGCCGGACGAAAATTGAAATTTTAAAAGAAATATTTCATCAAATGAAATTCCGCAGATGATAGCAGAAGCAGGTATGCGAGAGTGAATAAAATATCGCTGTCAGTCGCGAGTTATTTTTAAATTGGGTATTAAGGTGCCTTATCTTTAGTGCAATAAATGGTGCGTTGTAATAAAAGTTAAAAAGAGTTCAAGACGCTTGATCGAGTTAATTAACGTCAAATAGCCTCCAATGGGAAGAATTTTTATCTGAGTGATTTGTGACTGTGTATGAACATTTTTTTCCCCTTTTGAAAATTCCTATCACAAAATTGCAACATTATCTTAATTTCGTGATAAAAAAAATTAATGTTTCTTCAGTTGAGAACCAATTATCCAGCCCTTATTATTAAGTAATTACACAGGGCATTTTTATGAATTTGAAACCATTGAGTGTGAGGTTGATGGTTTTCTTAAGAATTTTATTTCTTGCGGGAAAAAGCCACAATTCCTTCGAATTTTAATTGAATGTATTGATTTATTTCTTTCATTCTTTTCCCGATTCTTTGAATTTTGCAAGAGAAAGTGCTGATTTCATAGGATATTCCACATGGAATTCCTTTTAATGCAGATATTCACATTGCATGATAACTGCGATTGTATATTTTTGCCTGTAAAATCTGAGTAAAATTTGTAATTGAATGTACTTCAAAAAGCGAAGTAAATACGGAGAGAAAAATAGAAGTTTTGTTAAAAGAACATGTATTTTGAGATTTATCAGAGTAATCGCCGATTCCTAATATATTTATATCAGAAAAAAATTAGCTTCATTTTAATTATCCTTAACTATTAGTACTTTTCAATGTGTCATTTGCTGTAAGTTTCTGGTTCAGTGAAATAAGGCCGTTTTTACCACTGTAGTGTTATCCACTGTTATTTTTGCTTTCTTTTTCAATAAAATATGGTAGACAGTCGTGAGAAATTTGTTTACTATTTGCAGCTACCTAAATGTTGCTATTCAAATAAAAATGGTATTTTTAAGATGGTCTGAACTTTTCTGCAACTTGCAACAGTATTCATTTTATAAATTCCGTCCACCGAAGGAATTTATGAGCGTTTAAAACATATTATACCAGATTTTTTTCCCCGAATAATTTAAATTTTAAAATATTATTTGATTAAAAAAACGAAAACCACCCAAAGATATAAAATTTCTTTCTCTATTACAGAGCACAATTTTTTTTTAAAATCTTTAAATCCAAGTTCGCAATCCTTGGACAAATTTTCTCCATAGGTTGACATTGAGCGAATTCAATAGGGTTAGTTAGTACACAGCATCCTGAATATCTGCACTAGATTTTATAAAGCATAATTAGTTTTAGATTACTTTGTATGATCCTTCCGACCAAAATGCAATAGATGGGATTGTCTCTAGGATTAAATCACAAATACGAAAATCATTAAATCATTTGATGCGAGTAGAACTAAGCATATGCAGAACTATGTGTGAAGTTGGGTTAAGGTCTTAAAAACATAATTTTGAAAAAGAAGGCCTAAAAATATGGTGGGTGGTAGAATGGAATAAAAATTGTTAATGTTAATGAAACAGAAGAAAGAGTTACGCGACGAGGAACAATTCCGTCCACACTTTCACGTAGATCTTGAAGAATGACTCCTCTAGTTTGCATCAAAGTATTAAATATGCTCATCTGGAATCCGTTCAGATAGACAATCAAATATAAAGCTCTGCAATTTAGAAAAAGACAATGCGTTTTGTTCCAAAAATTGGATATAATTTGTATTTCCTGTTGGAGGTTTTAAGAGGTTACCCCTTTAAAGTTTTATTGTTCTCCACTAATTCTTTGTCATTACTATCTTCTAATGTGTTAAGTCAACCATAACGATTTTGAACTTGTAATTTCTAGATAGAGAATGAACCTTTTGTTTTCATATATACCTTTGATCAATTTTTTCTCAGTCATCTGGTGAACTTCATGTGGTTCTCAGTCATGTGTGTGCCACGGATTATTGACACATGTTATTTCTCGTGTGTAATTCATTCTTTTCAGAACATACTTTTGGGACTAATTGCATCTAAAGATTTTATTGTGTCTATACGCACATGATAGAGAGCAGTTGAAAATTATGAATGAAATATTTAGCAGTAATAGCTTACATAGAGATTTGGATTTCTCGCATCATAAATATAAAAGATTTCTTTCTCAAATGCTACTATTTCATAGCATTAAAATTTTTACTGACATCAATCCTAACAATGGAAATAAATAGTGAAGTGAAGTGCACATCAAATCTATCTAAAAATGTATAATTTATTTACAATCGTATAATATTAAAGAGTTTAAGACACAAACAACGAAAATTGTGCTTAAATGAATGCGTTTATTCTTGCATTTATTTAAAAACGTTTATCCTGGAAATTAAATATATAAGTATTTCCTCTTTAACTATCTATTAATTATACTACATCTACCGTACATGTACATATATACGGGTGCACAGTGTATATATACGGGTGATTCCTAATTCATGGTACAAACTTTAAGGGTTGGTACAGCACATTATAACATTCATTTATTGTCTAGGAATGTATGGGCGCAAAAGAAGCGTTGAGTCACAAACACAGGAAATAGGCATGAAAGGAATGAAAATTTGAGTGATTGGTTGGTTTCGTTGCCGGTAGAGAGAAGTAGGTGGCTTGTCGCCCATCAACATTATGCGTCTGCGGGAATATGCCATTCTCAATTGTGCTGTCGTCGGTGATGGGAGACTTTACGTATACCAGAAAAACAGACATGCATCTCATGTACGGACGTGCAAATGGTAACGGCAGAGATGCGCTACGAATGTAACAGGAGCGCTTTCCTCATAGATGAATGCCGGACCGACGTGGTTTCAGCATGATGGGGCGCCAGCTCATTTCGGCACTGTTTTGCTCATTTAACTGGATGTCACTTTTTGGGCGCGATGGACTGGGTGTGTTGGACCAGTTCCTTGGCTACCCTGATCTCCAGATTTATCGAGCCTCGAATTCTTTTTATTGAAGCATCTGACAGTGTTGCCCAAATTGGTCGACAGATCTGTACTGTCCGTCTGGCACCAAGGCCTATACTATTCTTAAACCGAAAGGGGACGTTGACCTTCGGCTGAGTTTGCAGGTTTTGCTACGCAGCGCTGTTCTTCAGTTTGACATGGGCGCATAAGCGAGAGCCATGGTCGCCGTAATCTTTACGAATTATGGAAATATCTGAAGAGTCACGTTTATGCGACTCCAGTTGAATCTGCTGATGGTCTCTTCTCTCAAATATCCGTTGCTGCTGCACGTGTAAGAGGAATGACATCTTTGAAACAGTACGCCAATCGCTCCATCGACGCTGTCAAGCATGTATTACTGTTAGTGGACGCAATTTTGAGCACTTATTGAATACATAACACTTGTCAATGATGCTGTCAGTAAATAATTTTTCTTTCCATTCATGTCTCTTTCCTGTGTATGTGCCTCAACACGTCACTTGCGCCCATACATTCCCATACAATAAATGATTATTACAGCATCCTGTACCAACAGTTAAAGTTTGTACCATGAATTTGGAATCACCCTATATATATATATATATATATATATATATATATATATATATATATATAATAAAAGGAATATAGTTTGAGTGGTTAGTCTGCCTCAAAATTAGTTCTATACGTTTCAACATATTTTTGATATGTTTCGACATATTTTTGTCGATCTGAAGGTCCATTGTCGCCCTAACTAAGTTTGATTTAATTGTGCCGGAGTGTTTTTATATCATACTTGAAGGAAATTTTACATTATTATTGTTAATACAAAGAGCAAAATACAGCCTTTATACATATACTTTGTATTCAACTGTTATCTGTTAGGGGCCGCCTTCATATTTCAGATTCAGGTCTAAAATTTGTAGATAAGAGCTGCGATGAATATATTTTGGGGTCTAGAACCTCTATTAATCTCCCTTATACTATCTGCTCTATATCTTGACATTTTGGCAGTTGTGGTTGTTTTTTACTCTATTTTTTTTTTTACTTTTATGACTATTTCTTCGTATAATTAGCGTTAAAATTTTGTTCAAGTATGTGATTATTTTTCTAACAAACACTCCCATTCTGCTCGTTATTTCGTAAACGAGGCAAGTACTCGTTATAAAAAGGGCCTCTCGTTCCACAAAACATCTAAATCAATGGCTAACCGTTGCTCTTTTACTTCACACCTCCATGATAGTAATCCCCATAGTAAAATGCCGAGCATGTTCTTTGCTTCAGTTCCTGAACTATTTCCAATATCTTTTTTTGTGCGCTCTCTTTGTATTTCCCACCGTCCGAGAATTTTCACTCACGAACAATCCTTTTCAAATACAGAGCGCCTCTGAAAAAAAATTGCGAGATGCCCTTTGTGAGGCACCGGCCGCCCGTAACATATTACGTCATGACTGAACACACAATCACAAGGAGGGTTGAGCCGCCCGAGCTGCCTGAAATCCTCGAGAATTCCTTATTGTCATTGGTGAATCCTCCCGAAAAGATCCTAACACATTTCGTAATTAAATTTTAGTGATTTGTACGTTTTTTCGGCTATGTATGCAACACATTTTGTACATATAGCTTTCAATGGTGAGCAATGAACAATAAGTGATTTAATGGCAAGGCCTTATCTACTGCCATCATTTGCACGTTTAATTGAAACAATATTTTTTTTCGTATGAAAACTGTATATAAAACATTTTTCCTGGAATATTTTGGACAATTGTTTATACTGCATTTACTATATTGTATTTTACTCTAATTTCTATGAATTAAATTTGAGGACTTCCAAATGATTTCATTCCGGGTGCTCATATCAACTCAATGAAAATTTTCGCTTACAACTGGCACGTGGGATTTTATAATTGTGATGTCTTCATGTATAAAAACAGTTCCGAAGCTGACTGATTGACTGACAGACAACGCACAGACCAAACCGCTGGACCTAAAGGGTTAAAATTTTGCATGGCGATTCTTCTCATAGTGTAAGGTTGATATATGAAAGAAAGATTTTTGAAAAATTCTTCTTAGATTTTTTTAAATTGGATTTTTAAGCTGTTTTTGTAACATTCTTTAATGTATGCATTTAAAATAATAATCTGAGGGTTATAAAATTTATATCGCGAGAAAGATCATAAAAATTCTTTTAAAATGAAATCTTTTTCGAATATTTGCCTTCGTTTTCTAATTTTTCGTGAAATTGTACAGATTAATTTTTAGAATTTAATTTATTAAATGCTGATCACGTGGTTTCTTTTCTTTTTGTGATACTTTAAATTATTTTTGCATCACGTGCATAACAATGAAATAAATTGACAATTTTTTTTTCGATCTTAAGCGGCAGACGATTGCACATTATCCAGAAAAATATTAAAATACAGTATAAGAAATGTTCCTCAAACTGTACTATATTAACTGTGCTATATTCTTTAATATGTTCTATTACATTTAATTTCAGTATTTTCTTCTACATTATTTTGTTTATAAAAATATCCATTACGATTTTTTCATAAATATATATATTTTGGGGGGGGGCATTAATTGCATACATTGACCGTTGTATTTATTATAAATATTTTGTTTTGTGTGTTTTGGCATTAACTGCATACATTGACCCTTGTATTTAATTTGAATGTACTCCGTCGCGAAGCACGGGTTTTCAGCTAGTGAGTGTATATATATATATATATGAAGAGAAAAACAGGGAAAATTAAAAAAAAAAAAAATCAGTAACATTAAAACTGTCTACATTTGCATGCAACTTTAAATTAAATATATTTCAATATTGGGTGTCTGGTATTCGTGACTGTACATTCAAACAATTTATAGATAAACAGCTAACCATGATAAATCTATTAAGCAAACTGGATAATATATAAAAGATTTATAATATGGAATTAGGGGCTTCTGATTAACTCCTGTACTGTGTGTACACTAAATGTAAGCAATCTGTTTCTGCTCCCAAAACAGAAAAAAAAACTAGGAAATTGTTTTGTTTAAATTATTTTTCATTAGTTCTTATTTCTATATTGGAATTCATTTTTATGCTATCATTGATACTATGTTTTTCCTTTGCCTTTTTTTTAAAAATTACTGATTTAAATTTTAGGCGAATCTGTGTAGTTTGAAGTGCTAAGAGTTACCTTACACCTGGTTTAAATGGTATTTTTTTGGTACGTTCTATTAATTCATTTTGTGTTAGTCATACCGGGTGCGTCATAAATTCGTGCAAAGTTCAAAAATTCGTAATAAAAAAAGTAATCCTCGGAAAAATTTTCTGTTTGCGCCAATAGGATCAAAGGGACATTGGAATTTTTTTAAAAATGTTTCCAAATTGAAAAAAGTTTCCAAAAGTAACCGAAAGAGGGCGCTCACAAGTCATACTGAGACGTTTTATGCAAATCAGGTGAACACAAACAGATAATCAAACAGATCACAATAACTTGAGACTGTGCATTTATTTTAAAGTAACAGTTGTTCAACATTACCATCAGCACAAGGTAATAAGCAAGTGAGGCACGTCACTACGCCCATTACAGCGGAGTGTAGCAGGTCGCCATCGATGGCAGCCACTATCTGTCGAATATCATTTTTCAGTTCCACCAAAGTTGTTGATGAGCCCTGGTACATACGATACTTTAAGTATCCCCACAACCAAAAGAACCGTCGGGTTCAAGTCTGGTAATCGTGTGGGCCACTGAACCTTACAATCGCGACTTATCACTCGGTCTTCAGTGAAAGACTCCAAGACGAACGTCTTGACATCACGTGAAATGTACGACGGCGCACCATCCTGCATGAAGGTGACAACAGGTAACGCATGTCTTTCCTGCAATGCAGGTTTAACGTGGTCATGCAAAAGTGTAAGATACCATGCTGCAGTGATTGTACAGGTTTTACACCCGGATACAGGACAAGGCTCTTCAAAAAAGAAAAGGCCCTGAATAAAAAACGCGGTGAAACCACACCAAACAGTTACATGAGAATGTAGTGGCTGGCTCAGATACTCACGAGGGTTTGATGTCGCCCAGATACGACTATTTTGCGTATTAACGTCACCGTGCAGTGAAAAGTGGGCTTCATCCGTCCACATGACGTTCAGCAACAATTGTGGGTTACTTTCCATTTGTGCCAGAGCCCATGTAGCAAAGTTTTGTCTTGCATTTGTATCTGCCGGTAATATCTGGTGAAGTGCCTGGATTTTGTACGGATACAGATTCAACATTGTCTGCAGAATACGTCGAATCGCCGGTTCCGGAATCCCGTTCTCCCAGCTTCACGAGCACTGCTACTCCCCGTTGATGTCTCGGCTGCCAAATCTTCCATGACACTTTGTACAACAGGGACGCGGTTCGCGCTCGAGGATGGGCTGCCACTTCGTGGACGATCCTCCAAATTCTCCTCAAAACGTCGTACTAAATTCAGTATCCCATTCAATGAAATAGGGCTTTTTTGATTCTTCAGTCCTTTCTCCGTGTGAAACTTTCGCAATGCAACAGTTGTGGATTCACCATTCTTGTAGAAAAGTTTAACAACCAACGCTCGATCTGGTAAAGAAAGCGTACTGTCGGCTTCGAATGACGGATCCATTTCTAGCCAGGTGTTTCATTGATAGCCTGATTTGCATAAAAAGTCTCAGTATGATGTGTGAGCGCCCTCTTTCGTTTACTTTTGAAAAACTTTTTTTTTACATGGAAAAAAAATCCAATTTCCCTCTGATTTTACTGGTGCAAACAGAAAAATTTTCCGAGCATTACTTCTTTTATTACGAATTTTTGAACTTTGCACGAATTTATGACGCACTCGGTATATAGTACATTATTCCTTTTTTTGAAATTCTAAGGTGCTTTTGCAATCACTTTGACACATCTGCATTTCTCTCTTTTTTTTCAATTTCGACGAAATTTTAATAAAGCAAGTAATATAGCACTGGCTAGCTGACGTTTAACAAAGGAAGGAAAAGTAATGAATTTATTCAATAACAACAACACAGTAATGACTACAGTAATGAATTTTTTCAATAATCTTGGTGCGTATTTCAAATCTCGAACAGACTTTTTTTTATGATTTAAACATTGTTTTTATATTTTATTAACTAAGGAATTTAAAATGAAAATTCGAATTTTATTTTCTTATAAGTTTTCAGCACTCTGTTTTACAAAATTTAAGACATGTTAGCAGTTTGTTATCGATTATTATGCCTAGATGACATGTACGTAATTCGAAAATGGTTTATATAAAGCCATTGCAAGAAATAAGTTAAATTGCAAAATTTCCTCCATATTAGGAATTTCAATTTGTCGTCAGATCAATACGTACTGAGCATAGGAGCCTTATTTGAATAGTGGGCCAGCTCCAATTTGTTCATTTTGAGATACAGAGCCTTACAGTTTAATGAGTGCTGAGAAATTACTTCTGAGTCTGATTTGTAATGCCCCTTGTTGGCAGCAGAAATAAGCTGGTTGTATGCCACTCTCTACGTATATATAAAACAGTTCCGTAACTGACTCACTGACTGACATTCAGCACACAGTCCTAACCGCTGGACCTAAAGGGCTGAAATTTTGCATGGCGATTCTTCTTATAGTGTAGGGGTGTACTAAGAAAGATTTTTGAAAAATTCTTCTTAGATTTTTTTTTAATTAAATTTTTAATCAGTTTTTGTAACTTTTTTTAAGTTTGCATTTAAAATAATAATTTGAGGGTTATAAAATTTACATCACGGGAAAGATCCTAAAAATTCCTTTAAAATGAAATCTTTTTCGAATCTTTACCTCCATTTTTGATTTTTGGTGAATTTTTAAAGATTATTTTTTAGAATTTAATTTATTAAATTCTAATCACGTGATTTCTTTTTCTGGTACTTTAAATAAATTTATCGTCACGTGCATAACAACTAAATAGACACAAAAAAATTTCTTGCTACTGCGGCAGACGATTAGACATTATCCAAAAAAAATATTAAAATACAGCAAAAGATATGATCCTCAAACTGTACTATATTAACCTTACTACATACTTTGATATGTCCTATTAAATTTAATTAGAATATTTTCTTCTACATTATTTTGTCTATAAAAATATCACGATTTTTTTATAAATATACTTTCTTGTTTTTTTACATCAATTGTATACATTTATTGTTGTCTGTATTTGTTTGGCATTAATTGCATACATTGACCGCTGTATTTGATTTGAATGCTCTCCGTAGCAAATAGCGGGTTTTCAGCTAGTTTTTAAATAAGATAGGCGCACATTCATGTTCATACAAGTAATTTCTAACTCAATATTTTTAAAAAGTGGAGTTGGCCCTCTATTCAAATAAGGCCTTCATATAAAATCTGATGCAATATTTATTGTACGTGCATAGATGGTAAATAATTTTTTTCATTATTTTTCGGATATGTATAGACCCGTATACTTTATAATTAGTGTAGAAAAACAGCTTCGCGAAACAGAAAATAATTGTTAAAAATAAGTCTTTAAAAAAACAGAATACATTTTTTTCGTAAAAAAGAGTGATACTACCTTTTTTTTAACTGTCAAGTTTAGAATCAAACTTCTTTTACGAATACTTTTTCCTTCTATTCTAGTTTGATTGACAGTAAAGTATTTGGAAGAATAGCTAACCTTCTTCCTTTTAGAAAAAAATACCCTTCGCATCCTAACTTCTATTGTGATACGAAGAGAATACAATTTTCTCTTGAATGCGGCTTAAAAGTGGGAGGGAGAGGCTTTGAAAAGTAAAGGGGGGGGGGGTGGAGGAGAGTATAAATAAAAAAAAGCTATTTTGATGTTGAGGATTCAGACCTCTTTAATGTGATTTCAGGTTTGTTTGTATAAGAGTAGTTTTTTCTTATATGGCATTATTTGTATGTTTTTCGGTGCTCTTTTTTTTTAAGTTTTGAATTTTGACTTTGTAAAAAAATTAAATGAATTAAAGAACTACTTCCGCGCATGCGGAGTTTTATTTTGTCCGAATGTTTATAAGATGAATTCAAGGATGTATTTTTATGTACAACTTGCTGAAAACTCTTATTTTGCTACGGAGTACATTCAAATTAAATACAACGGTCAATGTATGCAATTAATGCCAAAATTATGTATAAATATATTTATAATAAATACAAAGATTAATGTATGCATTTGATGCAAAAAAAACGAAAAAAATATACTTATAAAAAAAAATCGTAACGGATATTTTTATAGACAAAATAATGTAGAAGAAAATATTCAACTTAAATGTAATAGAACATTCTAAAGAATATAGTACAGTGAATGTAGTAGAGTTTGAGGAACATATCTTTTACTGTATTGTAATATCTTTTTGATAATGTCCAATCGTCTGCCGCATTAGCAAGAAAAAAAATATTTTTATGTCTATTTCGTTGTTATGCACGTGACGATAAATTAATTTAAAGTACCAGAAAAAGAAATCACGTGATCAGCATTTAATAAATTAAATTCTAAAAATTAATCTTTAAAAATTCCCCAAAAATCAGAAAATGGAGGTAAAGATTCGAATAAGATTTCATTTTAAAGGAAATTTTATGATCTTTCTCGTAATATAAATTTTATAATCCTCAAATTATTATTTTAAATGCAAACTTTAAAAAAGTTACTACTAAAACAGCTTAAAAATTTAATTTTTAAAAAAAATCTAAGAAAATTTTTTCAAAAATCTTTCTTAGTGCATCCCTACACTATAAGAAGAATCGTCATGTAAAATTTCAGCCCTTTAGGTCCAGCGGTTTGGTCTGTGCGTTGTCTGTCAGTCAGTCAGTTACGGAAATGTTATATATATATAGATTGATTAAAATTTTTTAAGGAGTTTTGTTGTTTAAAGCGACTAAATGTTATACTTAAAAGCATAACATTTACGGTCTTTGTAGTATCAGTCTGAAAACGATTCTCAAAACTGCAGACACTGCAGGTCAAAGCAGTCTACACAATTTCAGTTCCATAGTTGTGGTTGTATTTTTAAATTCACGTCTGAACACAAGTTATCACAGTTAGTTCATTAACCCATTTGATATTATATCACATTCTCGAAAATGTTTCCACGGCACTCATTACTCATTTAGTTAATTAAATTTTGAATACTTGTGTTGATGAGAAATAAGGTATTGCAGCTTATTATAAAACGTAAGGTAACCGATTTTAATCATGGATGCCATATGCTATGTTGATAGGGAAATTATAACACAGTTTAGAACGAGAAAATGTATAATATCTATCTTTTCCAAATCTTTTTATTGATAGAGCCGAAAGAAAAAAACATTCTTGCAAACTGATTGGTCTCAAATAATGACTCTGAAAGACCATTCAAACTTAGTTGCAAGGGCAGAAATTTCAAAATTAATAGCTTGTAATGACAAACTTAGTTTATATAATATATCTTTCTTCATGTTATTTTCTGGATTGTATAAAAGGCTGAAATTTTATTGTGGAGTATTGAGTTCAGGCACAGTCTTTATTATTGTAGATTTAATGAATATTTTCAAATGTGTGATACAAGAGGTTCTTTATGTACTGTGCAAACTTACTATAATTCGGAGGCGTATTTATGATGATAGTTTAAAATTTAATGCTATCTTGAATATATGTTTCTGAAAAAAATCTCCAAACATGACAACTCTCATTTTCCATGCCTCTCAATATTGTATCAAGTCATCTATCATCTCTTAATAAAGAGGATTTACAGTGTAAATTAAAGGGAGAAGTAAATCTTAAAATGACGAAACAGATTTAGAAAACTGGAGATACCGTACTTGTTATGTACCTTCTTATTTCTAGCGAAAAACTCTTATGTTTGACTGTTATACAGAGGCTGTTCGCACATTTTTTAGACGATTTTGGTAAGCGGTAATAAAAAATCGTTTGCTGCAAAAGAAATAATTGCAATTGTACTATGTTTTTAAAAGTCAAAATTATAGTCTGCGGCTTGAAAGTTTTGTTTTTCTTCAAAATGGCGTTTTTAACAAAGCAGTGGTTCGAAGGCTACATTTATGTTCTTTCCGAAGAGAAATATGCATACTCCGTTATTCAAAAACGATGTGAGAGTCATGGTTTTGTGATATCTAAAGCGTCGATAGGTCAAAAATGTCAAGATTTAACTCCAAATACTATCAGGAACATATTTTATCTTCAATTTTTCTGAATGAAATACCATCGCTTTACCGACAGTGCCATCAATCTGTGAGACTCCATCAGGACAAAGCTAGCAGTCACACATCAAAATTCACTGTAAATTTCCTAAAAGAAATGGAACAAAAAACTGGTATCAAGGCCATACCCTTCACTGATATCCCTACTAAATCTCCCGATGGGTACGAATCCATAGGTGCCTCGATCCATTCGTGCATAGGATGCCCGAATCCATAGGTGCCTCGTTCTTTCACCTATGGATTTTTGTGCTTTCGGACTTTTAAAATCTGCATTATCCAAACGTCGTCCCAAAACCCTTACAGGACTCTGGAAAGCTGTTCAGGAGGAATGTGATAGAATACATCTTCTGACACTTCAAAAGGCATTGTTATCCTGGAAATTGCGGTGTCGAAAGATAGTTCAGAATAAGGGATATCAAATAGAACATTTAAAACGCAAGAATTTTATGTAATTTAGTTTTGTGAATACAATATACATCGTCTAAAAAATGTGTGAACAGCCTCTGTAGTTGCAGGCGTAAAATGGAGTAGTAACTACAATTTGATAATATAGGAATTGCATAATATAATGACGGGTACTTAGTACTATTTCTATGTCGTATTTTTTCTTTAACAGCCAAATAATAAGGTCGGTACTGGGATTTAACTCACCTACCTCGTGCTTTCCAGAACGACGTGCTATACATAACAGAACCAATTAATGCTTATAGAACTATTTTTTGATCCACTATTAACTACACCAGTGGCGCGCACACTATGGGTTGCAAAAAAAATTTGGAGGTGTCGCAGATAGTTTAAAGTAAACTTATATTAATTGAATTATTTAATTAAAAAATATGTTTTAAATTTCTTATAACAAATTTTAATATTTTTATGTAATGTTTTTATACTCTAAAAATATATGATATTGTTGAATAAGGTGTCAGTCTTGAAAGGCTCTACTCACATTGCTTCCATTCGCTTCTACCTGTGTGAGACAGTTTTCAAAATTAGTTGCTATAATTTTTAATGTTTTATTATGGAGCTTATAATTTTGATATCATGCTCAATTTTTATTTTAATTGAGCATGATTAAAAATATTTGAATAGATTGTGGATAGTTTAAAGTAAACTTATATTCATTGAATTACTTAATTAAAAAAATGTTTTAATTTTCCGATAATTACACATTTTTGATATTTTTATTTAATGTTTTTTCTACTCTAAAAATATATATGATATTGTTGAATAGGGTGTCAGTCTTAAAAGGCTCTACTCACACTGCTTCCATTCGCTTCTACCTGTGTGAGACTGAGTTTTAAAAATTATTTGCTAGAATTTTTAATGTTTTAATATGGAGCTTATAATTTTGGTATCATGCTTAATTTTTATTTTAATTAAGCATGATTAAAAAAATTGGAAAGGTCGCGGATAGTTTAAAGTAAACTGATATTCATTGAATTATTTAATTAAAAAATGTGTTTTAAATTTCCTATTATTTCGCATTTTTAATATTTTTATTTGATGGTTTTTATACTCTAAAAATATATGATATGATATTATTTAATAAGGTGTCAGTCTCTCAAGGCTCTACTCAAATTAGTTCCATTCACCTCTGCCCATGTGAGAATGAGTTTTCAAAATTAGTTTCTATAATTTTTAATGTCTTAATATGGAGCTTATAATTTTGGTATCATGCTCAATTTTTATTTTAATCTTCATTATACTTTTAACTAAATAAAATAGAAATATATATATTATTTTTTCAGCATAAAATTTTATTCACATGGTATATGGTACAAACAAGTGCCGAAGGATAGTAAGACATTTTTTTAGTTAATATACAAAGTGAATATATACCCAAAGTCAGTGCATTCATTGCTTTTTAAAATAGCTTGTCAAAATTGCTTATTTTTTATATTTGTTTACTTTTCTAATTAAAATTTTAAATTTTATTTAGGAAAAGTATATTAAATTATTTAGGAAAAGTATATAAAATTTTATTAAAATTTTTTCCTAATTAAAATATTTTTTTTTTTTATACTATCAAAATTTTCATTGGGGTCAAGAAAATTTTTATTTAAAGACAGTAGGTAGCTGTAGAAAAAAGTTTGCGCACCATTGATCTACACAAATTCCTCGGTTCAAGTTAGCTGCACTTAAGTTTTCAAAAATTGATTTTGGGGAAACCCTTGTACCTAGGGCCTACTATTTTCAAATGGCAGTATCTTTACTTATAACTAACTTACAATAATAAAAATATTTTTTACATTACGTGCTTTATTCTCTTTAAATAAAAATTACATCATGTGTAGAAAAAAAACTGGTAAATGATATTGAAAATTTTAATAAAATTACAAATGGCCCTAGGTAAAATACCACTATTGTACCTAGGACCAGTTATTTCCAAACACTGAAATTGTTGTTTGCAATAAAAAAAACAATTTGTATCCATTATTTCTTTCATGCACAACTTCCAAAATCTTCGTAAGGAAGAAATGTTAATTGTAGGCAACGTATTAAAGGAAGAAATGTTTATTATTTCATCACTTTCTAATGTATGTTTTTTCTCCATTGTCTTCTTAATGATCCCACATAAATTTTCTGTTTCAAACTCAGATTTCGTAGCCTTTTTTTTATCAATTACTTTTTTCAATAATTGTGCTTAATTTTCATTTTTCTCGGGGGTATCAGTGAGAATTCTACACTTGCCAAGTTTTCGTCCACCTCTTTTCTACCAGAGGCCATGGCCCTAGGTACAAGATGATGTTGTTTTTGGCAAAATGGCTTCCATAGCCAAAGACTTGCAGAAACCAAACTTTGTTTTTATATCATTTTTTCCTTTAATGATTACAAAAAATATCTGCTATACATTAAAACATAAGTTTGCACTTAATTTCACAAAATAAGACTTCAAATTGAAAAAATTTAGTTTTGATAATCAAATCAAGACTTTCTTTTCTATTTAACTATAGTTTCTTCTTGCTTTCATTAAAAATGGTTGTTATGAAACAATGTTGTCACTCACTCCAATGAGTAAAAATGCTCTAAAATAATTATTTAAATAAGGCTTGGTGGTCCTATTTACACGATGGCCCTAGGTACAAGGGTTTCCCCTTCTCACATTAAAGCTATACTCAGATTGCACCCATTCGCTTCTACCTGTGTGAGACTGGGATTTCAAAATTAGCTGCTATAATTTTCAATGTTTTATTATGGAGCTTATAATTTTGATATTATGCTCAATTTTTATTTTTATTTTCATTGATTTTTACCTAAATAATATATATATATATATATATATATATATATATATATATATATATATATATATATATATATATATATATATATATATATATATATATATATATATATATTAATTTTTAAGTATGAAGTTTTAGTCTTATGGTATTTGGCTAAAACAAGTGCAGACGAACAGCAAGACTTATTATAGTTAATATACCTAAGTAATATATACCCTAAATCTACGGTGCATTGCTTTACAAAATAATTTGTCAAAAATTGCTTACTTTTTCTATTTATTTACATTTTCCCTAATTAAAAAAGTTTTGCTACTATCAAAATTTCCATTGGGATCGAGAAAATTTTTATTTAAAGAAAGTTGGTAGCTGTCGAAAAAAGTTTGTGCACCACTGATCTACAGAAATTTCTCGGTTCAAATCAGCTGCACTTAAGTTTTTCAAAAATTGCTTTTGTAGAGGAGTATTTAACTACATTTAATTATTACTGTTTTTAAAATTGTAATTAGAGCAAACTCTACTTTTGAAAAAATTTTAGATTCTTAGAACTGTGTAAAACATTTTATTTTCAGAAGTATGGGCAACGTAATGTGTCAGAATTTTATACACCAGTATTCCTATGAATATTATACGAGAAACGCTTGGAAAAAAAACCCTCAAAATATTCGGAAGGTTGTCATTTATGTGGATAATAGATTATTCTCCACAACCCGCAAAATAATTCTCTGTGTGAATGATAAATTCCTCACCATCACCATTTCTCCGTACGGGGAAATAGACGATTCTCTGATATGCTTTCATTCATATTCTGCTCTAGCATGCTTAGCAGTAGTTCGCACGTCTACCACAGCTGTCGAAAACGAATGCATAGTTTTGTCCTTGCTAGACGAGAAGAAATGGAAATTTACAAATACCTTGAATGTTTGAAGATTTTTTTAATAATTAATAAACTACCATTATTTTTGTGCCACGCATATGAAATTCCATAATTTCAGGACCGGAAGAAAATATTTCAGCGATGGAATGTTGGAAAACATCCATTTACTCGTACAAATCAGTGATACGCCATGAGAGTATTTCTACTTATATGGGTAGAATGCATATAACATATAAATAAAATGCCACTCAACAGCTGCATCTTGATAACTTTTGTTAAAATAGCTCTGGTATTTATATTTCAAATTAGTTCGTAAAAATCCTTAGTAAAATGTATAAATACTTTTGTTTCTCCGATTTATAACTAGGTCGTTTTATTATTATTTATATTCTAATGATATAATTTATTGAAATTTCTTATTGTATTTGATTATGTAAACTTAAACATTTTAATTTTTCAGATAAATTCCAAATTTATTTATGCCATTTATTTTTCTTGTATGTATTGCGAATTCTAATATTTCAATCAGAGTCTCAATTATAAATTTTAACTATTAAGCAGTATCAATTCATTCCTTTTAAAATATTTTCTATTAACGTTATCAAATTCGGATTGTCTTAAAAAGCTCTATTCCTGTTTTATTCAATTATTTAATACGACGCTTGAAAATATGAAATGTCAAAATTTTCCGACGTGATATTTATATAAACTTACTTTGGTAATTATTTTTGTCGAATGCCTTTCATCATTGATTCTTTCATCATTGATTCTTTCATCATTGATTATTTTATTGATTCATAAAGTATTCAAGAAATTGTTTAATGTTAAGATATTTGTTTAACATCTATTGAGGGATATTCTAATTTATTATTACTTAGTATTACAGAAGGTCGTTCACACTTTATGGAAACGATTTTGATAGTTAAGTTTTATGTATAAATGCCGTATTTTTTGCAATGATTTGCTTCTGTATGATAGCCATGGTCCTTGACAGTAGCTCTAGCTCGAATTTTCCATAAAAGTAAACTTTTCTTAGAACTGTCATGTCCATTTTACCCCATTCATCTTGGACCGTTTTCCAAAGTCTGTTCAGTGTTCTTGGATGCCGTTTTTCTAAGGCTCGTTTTAATAAAGCGAAAGCGCAAAAGTCCATTGGTGAAGCGTTATGTGATTTTACATGTATTTCATTAAATGGGATACACTTTATTTCTGTTTCTGATTCTTTCTTTTCTAAATAAGCGACAGTTGATTTAGACGTGTGGCTAGAGGCTTTGTCCATATAAAGCTCAACTTTTTCGATGTCCGTTCCATATTTGGCTGGAATTTCTCCTTCAAAAATTGGTTCTAAGATATTCTGCTGATAGTAGAGTGAATTAACTTTGGCTTTACTTGAGACTTTTTTTATCTTTAATTTGCCGTTGTAACAAATCCTGCAACTATCAAGAATCCCTTTGGGAACTTTTCTGTACACTGACGAAGACATTTTGTACGGCCATTCCCGTCAGTTGAGCAATAGAAAATTGATCTTTTTATTACAGACACTTAAATACACCTATGCCTTATCGAGTGTTACCACAAATTTCCATTTTTCAGCAGCTAGGTGTTTTTCCTATAGTTTTTCTACAGTTTGTTTTTCTTACAGCAATATGCTTTGGCAAAAGCTGATGAACTTTAAGTTTAAACATCTTTTTTAACTTCAAATTTTTAAGAATGCTTTTACTTACAGTGCCATAAGACATTCCTAGTTTCGATACAATGGATCTTTGTGTCGGCGAATTTTCTTTTAGGATCCGAGAATTCACTTTATTGATATTTGCCTGCGTTCGAACAATTTGAGGATGAGGTTTCGCGGTCATGTTATCATTTTTACTTTCAGTTAGACGTTTTTTGCTTTCAAATATAATATATTATAAATACATTTTTTTAAATGCCATATCCGCGAATTTTACACCGCTTTATAATTTAATGATACGAATATTTCTCCTCGGAAAACGCAGTTACGTAACCTTCGAGCCCTCTATCAATTTTAGGATCCATTTTCAAAATAAATATTTTATTTTACATTCCAGTAAAAGCGAAACAGTACTAGACGATTATTCTGAAGTTTTCAAGTTTTTATCTCAAAATGCAAACGTAAAAAATAAACTACAAAATCGTTTTCATAAAGTGCGAACGACCTTCTGTATATGATACTCCTTAGTCATTTATGAAACGTTAAATGAAATCTGAAAATACCTTCCTTCTTACCGATTTTTCAGTATGCAACGCTCAATAGAGATTGTAGCATAATAAACTGGTACAGATAATTTTATAACATGCTTTTTTTGCTGAATTTATAGACAGGTTAGATCAGCGATTCCCAACCCTGTGGCACTTTAGGGTGCCTCAAATTCGGCTTGAGATGCCGTGAGATTTTTTTGGCGATAAACAAAAAAAATATTAATAGAGCTCACCTAAAATAAATATTAATTTCATATCAAATATTTGTGCCCTAAGCATCAATCGCAAATCTCTCATTGAGCCTGCTGTTTGCTGACCCTATTGAATTCGCTCACCTCAGTATCAACCTAGGGAAAAAATTTGTCCAATGATTGCCGATCTGGAACTAATTTTTTTTTAAATTGTACTCCTTAATAGAGGACAAAAATTACACCTTGGAGCATTTTTTTTAATAAATGCAAATATTTTAAAATTTAAATTATTCCGGGGGGGGATCTGGTATAGATTTAAATGTTCCTAAACTCCTTTTGTGGACGAAATTTATAAAATGAATCCTGTTGCAAGTTGTAGAAAAGTTCAGGCTATCTGAAAATACCATTTTTATTGGATTATCAACATTTATGGAGCTGTAAATAGTAGACAAATTTTCTCGATAGTTTAATATTGAAGTGCGTGAACCCAATAGGGTTACTACACAGCCGACTTAATAAAACAAAGCTCTTTTCAGTGTAGCCCTAGTATATACTGAATACCACTGATGTCTTTGAAACTGTATTAATAAATTATATTCTGGTATTTGTTCCTTATATCTTTCAAGAAATGAATAAAATCAATCATGAGGTAAGTATTTATTTAATATAAATTTAATATGTTTCTGATTATGTTCCGCTTTGATTTAATATTTAAAAAAATTGAGGAAAATAAAATTCTTCCAAGGTTGACCCAAGTTTCTCATTCCCAAGGGTGTTGTAAACATAAAGTTGGGAATTCCTGTGTTAGATTAATAAAATCAATATCATACCATATTTATTATTTAACTTAGTTTATTCTACCTATTACTACACTTTAAATTAGTTCCTTTCTATTTCTTCTCTGCAATTTCCTAATATCTAAAAGACGTTTCATGCAGACAAATTTTAAGTAAAAATAAGTGAATAAATAAATGACCGTAGAAATATATTAGCCATCCCAAGCGTTCCAAAATCTACCAAAGGTGTCTCTTTCTACGCTTCGCTGTATAAAATGGGCCTTAAACCAACCCCACCAACGCAGAAATAAAATTTGACGGCCGTATCCGTTACAAGCGGCATCGTTGCGATTGGTAGAATTTACGATTTCGAACGTTACTTTTTTCCTCTTGGTTTTTATCGATCTTTCGGGAAAATGATGTCTACAAAACTAGTGAATTCGAAAGAAACACCTTCAACAATGATTTTATTGGTGCAGTTTGTGTGTAAAGTTAATTTTATTTATGATCACTGAACTATAACTTTTCCTCGGATGTATTTAGTTTTGCTACTGCCTTGTTTTATAACTAGCTACGTGTTTTGAAATATTTAGAAAATGAATATCGATGGCCTCAAACTGTTTAAAGACAATGGTAAAATGCTATCACGCTCTATCCAACGATTGTTTTTATGTATATATAATGTTCTACATGAAATGAAAATATATGATCAAGGATTAAGTTCAGTTATTTGCTAAAACTACAAAAAGAAATATAATTATCAATGCTAGTGATACAGATTTTAACTTTATTATTGAACTGTATATATTAAAATGAAGAAATTCAACTGCATATTCTTAAGCTGTATACTAACCCTATTGGATTCACTTACCTCAATGTTAACCTATGGAGAAAATTTGCCCAAGGATTGCCGACTTGGATTTTTTTTTAAATTGAACTCCGTAATAGAGAGAGAAATTTTACACTTTGGGGCATTTTCGTTTTTAAAAAAATGCTAATATTTTAAAATTTAAATTATTCGGGGGAAAAAAATCTGGTCTAGTGTGTTTTAAATGCTCCTAAATTCCCTTGGTGGATGAAATTTATAAAATAAATGCTGTTGCAAAGCGCAGAAAAGTTCTGGCTATCTGAAAAAACCATTTTTATTGGATTACCAGGATTTATGTAGCTGTAAATAGTAGACAAATTTTCTCCAAAGGTTAACATTCAGGTGAGTGAATCTAATAGGGTTGGTAAACAGCAGCCTTAATTGCTGTTGTGTTGCAAACCAAAGAAGTTATGAATAATTCAGAAAAATGTTCGTGTTGATATAAATGTAAAAAATTGCAGATTGGATGTTATACAAAAGACTTAATATTTGATAATAAGAAAAATACATTTTTCTCTCCTCCTTTCAACGTTTTCCCGACTATGGAAAGTATATAACAGCGTCTTTAAACCCCATGAGAGTGCAAAAGATAATATTCAATATTTCATTCCGCTAGTTTCAAGTAAATTATCCAACAGTCCATTAGCTTATGCAGATTAAGTTTCACTTACCATTCTCTCCTTTACTTTTCCATTCTCTCTTACTCTTATTTTACACTCTACTTTTTCATGTTGTCTTCTCTCTCCCGCTCTCCAACGTACTTTATTACTCTTAATCTGTCTAACTCTGTCCTCCTTTCATTCAATATTTCTCTCTCTTTTCCACTTTCTCATTGAAACATACCAATGCTTAAACCCTTTTGGTCTGACTGTATTTTTGCATAGACTGTATCTGAAAACCTGCATATCATTTTCCTTGTTTTATCTCGTGTTCCGGGCTGTAGCTATTTTCCTCGGAAAATGTATTTTGCATTACATTCTCAGAAACTTTAACCATGTTTCTAAATGGTTCATTTTTTTGTGTGTAGAGAATTTAAGGCTAAAACGACGGGAATGTAAATTTCCCTCATTTCGTAAGGAAGGCAATTTAACCTTTGTTTAATAAAACATGTAAATTTGGATTTACTAGTAATACATTTGCTTGGATTGGGAAAAATGACCCATTTGATGATGTATCTGTCACTTTTCTATGTTTCCGAAAATAGTCCATAAGCTGAACATATTCCCTCTTAGCTCAGTAATATTCTTCCTGATTTTACCACTGGAGTCGTTTAGTTAGGGCCTGTTCACATAGACTCTGTCAGCGTCAAAATTCCGGTAGCGCTGATTGGTTAAATGGGTCAATGACTGGTTTATGATTGATTAAAAATTTTAAAGCTGACGCTGGCGGATTCTATGTGAACAGGTCTTTAATGCCAGAGCCTTGCAGAACCAACTGTGACGTTACAAATTGATTTTATAGGCCATTATATATGACTTTTTCGTGCATATTATGAAATTGCTTCGTAGTGTATTGGTCAGAAAATCTCCTTTCAAGCTTCTAGATTCGACATCTGTAATATACATCTGTTTTTAGCATCTCCCGATACTTCTATGTACTCTCCGAAAACACCTTGTGATAATATGCAATTTTCTAAATATTTATAAAGTCAAAACTATGAAAAAAGCAAATAATTATACGCCATTTTATATTTTAAAGCGAAGATTATTTTTTTATAGAAAAGTAAGATTTTTTTCTATAAATAGAAATAATTTATAGAAATTGAATTTTCTATAAATCCCGTTGGCCTCGTGCTTTGGCACCAAGCTTGAATGTGCGTCCCGAGATACTCGCACTGATTATCAGGTAGGTGCTTTTCTAAACATAATTTTGGAAATGAGTACCTGAAAAATACAAAACTGTACAAAAATGTGCCACCTCCTGCTCACATTATTCGCATCAACGTATCTTTGTGAATGATCCAATTTCAAAAAGAAATGTGTGAAGAACTTATATAAAAATCGCCTTACTGGTTCTTACCTTCATGACTTATTGGGAGTAGCGTGTAGCAAGTATAAACCTGATTTGCCTACAGTTGCCAAAAGTTTGTCCCAACATAAAAATCCCAATTACTTTTAAATAAATTTTTGAATGCATTTAGGTTTTCAATTTTATTTTTTACATTACTTTATTATGAGGTATAGTGTACTATGTTGCGTCCAGCGTAATTTAGCAAACACATGCACGCTGCCCAAGAGAAAAAAAAAATTCAGGTAGTCTCTTCTAAAGAAACTACCACGGGTTACTAATATAGGGGGTTATTATCGTTGCTTACTTCTTTTGTATGTATGTGGTATGTATACATGTATCTATATGTATATATATATATATATGTGTGTGTATATATATATATATATATATATACGTATATATATATATATATATATGTGTATATATGTGTGTGTGTGTGTGTGTGTGTGTGTGTGTGTGTGTGTGTGTGTGTGTGTGTGTGTGTGAGAGAGAGAGAGAGAGAGAGAGAGAGAGAGAGAGAGAGAGAGAGAGAGAGAGAGAGAGAGAGAGAGAGAGAGAGAGAGAGAGGAGAGAGAGAGAGAGAGAGAGAGAGAGAGAGAGAGAGAGAGAGAGAGAGAGAGAGAGAGAGAGAGAGAGAGAGAGAGAGAGAGAGAGAGAGAGAGAGAGAGAGAGTGTGTCAGTCAGTCAGTCAGTCAGTCAGTCAGTCAAAATCTTGACGCATTTTGGTACTTTTCTATTTCACAGTTTACTGCTTGCCCAAGCGATACAGACTGGGTTTGGCACGCTGCCAAAATTATAACTCGCGACGCAGGACATTTAAAATTTTGCATTTGTAGGATTACGAAGAAACGTAATCCTACGCTAAAAGGATGAGTATGGCTAGTATAGATCATTAAAAGGATTGGTGGTGTATAGTCCTAGCATTATTTGGAAAAATAATTACTCCATGCCAAATTCTTTACTATTTATAAGTGTTTAAAGTGAAGAAAATGGGAGGCAGAGAGTTTTTATTTTTTCCCTCTTCGCACTCGAGGAATATTTCCAAATATCCTTCCATAAACTCTCTAAACATAACTTACCTTAAAAAATTACTTTTAAAAATGAGAAAATTAGAATTTACCCAGGTCATAAAAATTTATTGACCAAAATTTATTAAAATTTGAATTTAATGGATTTTAAATTGTGATAACGCTTAGGAAAACTTTCCATATGAAGCTGAGGCTTTTTTTTTCACAGGCGCTACAAAAATAACTCGTTCGTTATCATTTCTTCTTTAACAGCGGGCTTTTTTCCCCTCCAGATAATTGAAAAAAAATAGAAAACGGAATGTTTTCTAACCTCTGCTCCTTGTCATATTCCGATAACGGCCCTGGTCGTGAATTGAGTTGAATTTGCGGTGTTGCGCTTAATAAGATGACGCAGTGATGTATTCATTTTCAACGTAACTATACTCTTGAATCTCCGACATGAATGTTCAGTCACATCGGGCATTCCGAATGAAAAGGTTTTGAATAATTAACAAAAAATCAAACAAAGAATAAAATGGGTTCAAGTTTATTTATTTATTTTTAAATCAAGCTCAGTTTTATGATTTGTGAGGCAATCTACGTGATGTTTGATTAATTTCGTTTTGTGTTTCTTTGGATTTTCCTACCAATGAAACTGCTGTATGTCTCACTTAAATTTTTCACAAGAATTCCACTTGTTTTCGCTCCTCTGTCCTGTCATCTCGCGAGGTGTGCTTTTTGAGAGAACTCCTGATTACAAAATTTTGCGCACATGCCGAAGCCCTGTTTACTTTTTGAATAGAAAGAACTCCGACCATTATACTAAAAATAACTTCGGGTTTTGCCTTGACATTGATGATACTAAAATTATCCACGTTACGTGCTCAAAGCTTGTAATCAATTTTTTCCCCTTTTTTATAATATTTTTCTGTTTTTTGCTTCTTAAATAGACAAACTTATTTTTTCATAAATAGGAAGTTAGATACATTAAGATCCTTAAGGTTTTTTTTTTATTCTGGGAGAATTCAATTTCTTAAAATAACACTGAAATTCATTGCGACGGGAAAAAATTTGCTTTGAAATTTAAGGGTTGAAAACGACCCTCGTGACTGAAATAATATACTAAAAATTTATATTTTTAGAGCTGAACAAAACATATGTTCGTGTGAAATACAAAAAAGTTAATAAAATCCGTTTTCGAATTTCCGGCATCGCACTTAATGAGCTAATGCAGTGATATATTCATTTTTAACACTACTAAAATACTTAGTTGCCGGCATGAGAATTCGGGCACATACAGCATTCCGAATGAAAAGGCTTAAAAAAAACTAAACAAACAAAAAAAAATGAAATGAGCATAAGTTTGCTAAACAAAAAGAAATCAAGCTTAGGTTTATGATGTGTAAGGAAATAAATCTACGTGACGTCTGATTAATTCCGTTTTGTTGTTAATTATATTTTCCTATAAATTAAACTACTCATAAATCTTAGACTTATATGATATTTACAAATTCCACCATTCTTCGCACTTTTGCACGGTCATCTCTATAGGTGTGTTTTTCCAGCGTTCTCCGAACTTAAAAATTTTGCGCTATTACCGATGCAGTATTTACTTTTTCAATAGAAAAAACTTCGACCATTGTACGTAATATAACTTCTAGATTTGCCTTGACAATGTTGATGCTAAAATTACCCACGTTACGTGCTCAAAGCTTGTAATCATATTTTTTTCACTTTCTATAATATTTTTGTCTATTTAAAATGCAAGAAATAGAAACATGTTTTTCCAACTCATAATAGTGAGATCCATTGAGATCCTTAATGTTATTTTTATTATTTATTTTTATTTCTAAGAGTATTGAATTCCTTAAAATGGCAAAAGCAACTCATTACCACGGGAAAAAAATGTTTTGAAATTTAAGAGTTGAAAAATGACGCTCGTAATTGAAATAAAATTTAAAAAATGTATATTTTTAGAGCTGAACAAAAAATAAGTTCGTGTGAAATACAAAAAAGGTTAATGAAATACGTTTCATGTTTCATCAAATTTTTATATAAATGTCCTTTTTTCTTTATAAATTTATTTAGTGAGAGAATTTTTCTCCCTAAAATAAAGTGAAGTACATCTTCATACCCGTTGGCTTCGTAAATACTTTCACTCAAAAGAAATTAAGAGGTTGAATCCAAAATTTTCATTCAGCCTTAAAAAGTGAGTTTCCTTTTTCTGGACGTTGCTAGTTTTTCCACGAATCGTTTTCTTTACTTTATTAAACTATTTTTATAAATACGTTACCCAAATAATTAGTAAAATAGCTCTACACACAAAAGCAAAGAGATATTTTCCGTGTTAGGTTTTTTTTGTTTTCATTGTTCGTAATAATTATTTTCTAAATATGATTCATAAAATGCTTTGTAGCATTTTATTTGTTTTTTCATACTAAAAGTTTGAATTTTTTTGTTCAGATTTTTCTCGATGTTTGATGAGTCAATTTTGTGAATTATTTTCTTTAATTTCTAATGGAGCCCAGAATTGTGCTGAAGAAAGTATTAAAACATTTATATGCATAATGCATCGTTATATGTACTTTATTTTTTAGCGTGAACTCATAAATAATTTTCCTTATTTATATAATTATTTATTTTATGTAATTTTTTTGCGACGGTTATCAGTTTATTCCATTTATATTGCATTTATGAATCATCTAACGGAGTAAATGCCTCTAAATTTCAAATAATCCATCAATAGATATGGCTCATAATCAGACATAAGTTATCTGATAATCTGTATAAATTTTATGCTCTCTGTAAAGGAGAATAGCTGTGTAATAATTAAGAACGTAATTCAAATCATATGACTGAGTTTAATTCGCGCATTTAGAAACACTGCTTACCTGTGAATGATCTATAATAAGTACTATACGATTAATCCATGCTCAAATATTTTCTTAAGGAAGCTGAAACTGCAATAAGCAATTGATTTTGGGATTTACAAGTAAATATTTGTTAAAATAAATTTTTATTTTATAAAAATTTAATCGCCTTTGAACATCGTATGAATTTGTTCTAATTGAAAATTCTTAAAATACATGTATTTATATATACAGTGGAATCAAGGGACCGATTGAAATGAACGATAAATGCGGGAAAACGATAGATGCGGAAACATAACAAAGCAATAGGACCATTGGGACTGGATAAAATGAACGACACATACGGAAAAACGATGGATCCGAAAACGATCGATCGAGATTCCACTGTCTGTATATATATATATATATATATATATATATATATATATATATATATATATATATATATATATATATATATATATATATATATATATATATATATATATATATATATATATATATATATATTAGTGAAGCATCTGAATGGCTGCAAGTCATGATTCCGAAAAAAAAGTGGCCGTTTAGAGGGGTGGCCGGAAAGAGAAGTTTCATTGTGTGTGTGTGTGTGTGTGTGTATATATATATATATTTTTACATACATTCGTATGTTTCTTAATTAAAATTTAAACAAACTCTCTCGTAATACGACCTCATTGCTTTGTTTTTAATCTTTTGTTTCAGTTAACAGTTTATTTGTAGCTTTTCATAAATATAAATTTTTACCTCTCATATAAGACTTTGAAACTTGAAATATTTAAATATTTCTACTGCATGGTAATATCTGTATTTCGATTTTCATTCTTTGTTTTGTTGAAAGAGAATGACAAAACACTTTCACTCCAGTTTCTACTTTGCTTGCAGATAAAGCAAAATTTTATTTTCATTTACAGAACTGTTTCGTTAAAATGTTGTATTCCTTTTTCCTTTCACAGACATTTAACAAAGACAGTTACAGATTTGAATCCATTAGTAAGTTTAGCATAACTCATTAATTTTTTTAGCTTCTCTATAAAGTTCCACAAATATTAATTTTGCTTGAAAGTACTCCTAGTAAACTCTTTTTGTGTAAACATAATTTTGCTGCTGGAAATTTAGATGAAAAGGGGAAGATAAGGAAAAATATTCTTTTTCCATTAAAACTAAATTTGATTCAAGTAATTATGTTAAATTCATTTGAAAAGTATCCCAATGAATTGCAATAAAAGATCTGGCAGGAAAAAAAACTCTTGGCATGGGATTCTCGGAAAAACATTTTTCTTTCCTTTATGTTTTAATTGCTTTAATCCTCTCAAATGCATTTAATGAAATTTAATTTACTCATCCAGTCAAATTAAAATATTGTCCATTTCAGCGGTTCAAGTAAGTCGATTGTTTAATATGATATTCAAAAGAAAGTATGAAAGACAATCGAAAAATTAATCTTTTGTTCGTTTAGAAGAGATCTGAGAGAGGAATTTAAGGAAATAAACAGAACTATTATTTAGCCTGAAAAGCTATGTCAGAGTTTTGAGCGACGTGTGTGTGTGTGTGTATGTATGTGTGTATGTATATATATATATATATATATATAGCTAATTTTGTAAATATTGCATTTTTTTTCGTTAAAATGGCTTCTATGGAAGAGATCCTATAGATATGTATTTAACATGGGTGTCTTTGGGAATCTCACCAAATATGAGAGTTATCACCAAATTGGCGACGAATTTTGTGACTTATTTTGGTCGCCATAGTTGGCGATATTTCGCCAACTTTCCGATTAAAACTTTCTGGAAGCTTCTAGAAATATCCAGCTGTGACTGACCTATAGAGGGCGCTTTTGAAATCTATAAATATACATGACATTGGCATTGGAACTCAATTCAATTTCCTAGTGAGAATTGAATGTGTTGTAACTGCGTTAATTGGCGTGTATTGTATTGAAAATTATGGTATCCTGACTTGTGTTTTTAGAAGTTACTGCTGTATAGAAGGCAGTTGTTACGTCTTTTATGCTTGAATTTGTGTGTATATATATATTAATATATATATATATTAATATATATATATATATATATATATATATATATATATATATATATATATATAATTGCGAATCAATATCGTAATATCTATATATATTTTTAATCATAACTGGGAACTGCACATCCATTTCATTGGTGATTCAATTTATACGCTCGTTTAAATATTTGACTATATAGAGAGCATACTTAATGCTCTAAATTTTACGATATATTGATCCACTTTAACGATGATTACAATCTGAAGTCATGGTTGGAATATCATCATGCATACTGCAAATTTCGTTTCATTTAATTTCACCGTTTCCTTCGACTAAGCACATTCAGACAAGAGAACACGTATTAAGTATCCTGATACATTGACTGGAATTTAAAACAGTACGCGTATTAAGTATCCTAATATATTTATTGGAATTTAAAACAGTGTTGCTTTTATTCTGTGTTATATTGTGTTGTCATGTACCATTGAAAACCAGCGGTAATTTTCACCATGTTTTTTTTAAACTCGATTTCTTCTTTGTTTGTGTGTTTGGGTGTTTGTCCAGTACAAATCTTGCAATCGATTTTTATCTAACTTCCTGACTAGCTAGACATTTGAAACTTTTAGATTAGCTCAGAACACGATGACAATGCATTCTTTTAATACTTTTAGCCGAAAATTCCGCAAGGTGGCGGTTTGATCAAATTCAACGCTTGCACTTTTGCGTAACGGCGTTTGACGATTTTGAAAACAGAATATATGTGAATTTTATTTGTTTACAAAAATATTGTGCGAAAAATTAAAAAAATTATAAAAATCAAAGTTTATGAAGTGTGTGGGTAGTGGAAACGACTAAAAAGTGATTAAAATTAAATAAAAGAAAGTGAAAAAGAATAATTAAATGAAGGTTTGTGCAATTAAGAGAGAATTGTCAAGTTTATATGATTCAACAGAAAATTTAAAAACGTGGTATATAAAAAGTTCCTTTTATCTTGCAATTATTACTGTATTATTTTAGCCCTTAAAATTGCCTACTATCATCTTATTTTATAGTGCAAAATAACTCCGAATCTTTCATATTCTTATTTTAATAAATGTTCGCTCTCCGGTAACATTTTTGTTTTCCAAAAATAACTTGCCTAATTTATTAATCTTGTGTAAGCTCTGTTATCATTTTTATACAACCCGTCGCATATAAAAATTGAGGGCGTATTATCAGTCCTGCATGCGTTATTGATGCTTATTAAATGATTTTTAACATAGGGGAGTGCAAAATGCAAATTTTCTACAATCCTGCTTAATAAAAAGAAATCAAAATACGGAAGTGCGATTTTTTTATCTGGTTGTTTTAGTCATATATAAAACATTTTACTAGTTAAAACCCTCATTGAAATGCATAATCCTCTATGTTGTAGTTATATCGTATTGATCACATTTCTATTTTTGAATCATGTAGGAATGAAAGGCTATTAAAATCGTTGTTGAAAATTTTTATCTGATCGTGTTCCCACTTACGCTAAGAGCCTGTTCACATAGAATCCGTCAGCGTTAAAGATTCCATTGGCGCTGATTGGTTAATTGTATTAAGGGGACAGTGGACTTTCAAAATTGTGAAATTTGTCCAAAAATTCGATTTTTTTTTATTTTATTGAATTATGAAACTACGGACGAGTAGGAATGTGTTGCAAAAAGAACTTTTTATTTCTGTGATTACTTTCCTATTTATAGGCATTTGTATTTAATTTAAATATTATGTGGTTACTAATAGCAATAACTTTCAATGTGTTTTCTCAAAATAAAAATTTTCATGTGATACGAATATTCAAACTGCTCCAGGCGCATTTCTAATTATCGTATTGCTTTGAAATTTAAGTTTTACATATTTACCTGTATATCAAATAAATCTTATTGAAAATAATTATGCTTCATAGCTCATAATTTCTAAATTTTGTACTTGAAAAGATTATTTATAAGTATTTTGCGTAATAAAAAGGGTGTTTTCTTTGTTATTATTTTTTTCTCTTTTTATTTTTAACGAATGCTTAAAATAAGCAATAAGTTTCAATGTTAGTTCTATAAGGTATCCTGTAAATAAAAATTACCATATTATATGCAAAAGAAATGTGCATGGAACATTTTTAATTAGGCCAATTTTTGATACCATTAATAATTCATAATTAATAAATTATTAATATTTCAACGTTAAGTTTTAACCACTTTTACATACCTATGGTATTAATCACAGATTTAAATTTCAAGCAAATCTATTCAAAACAAAAAAAGAGAGGTTTGAAGGTCCACTGTCCCCTTAATGATTGCTGTATGATTTGTTCAAAATTCTTACGCTGCCTGGTTCTATATAAACAAACCCTATGTTATGTTGAATTTCATGCATTTAATATTTTAAAATGGGTTTCAGGTAGCCTAGTGGTAGCGCGTCGGCTTTCGCTGCCGAGGATGCTCGGATCGAATCCCGAAAAACGTCACTGAAACATCTCCGTGTCTAGGCAGGATATGGGCACGTTAAATCCGTAGACCGGTCCATACAGTCAGCAATGCTGGCTCGCCTAAAAAATTTAGTGCTCCCATAATAAAATAGTCATACAAAATAGCAGTGAAAGACAAAAAGTCGAAGTCGCACAATAAGTGCCTCCTCATTGGACCCCCCCCCCCAAAAAAAAAAAAAAATATATATATATATATATATATAAATAATAATAATAATAATAATAATAAAATAAATAAAATTCCTTTGCTGTTGCTGGTGTTGAATCCATATCAATCCGAATACCCAAACAGTAAAATATATTCGAAATAGATTTTCGTGGTACCAATATGGGTTATCTAAAACACAAATAAAATTTATCATAACTATTTTTCTCCCGATTTAACTAATAGTGTGGTTGTACACACGCACAACCACAAGCTGCTCAACCCTTCCACAAGCTCCTCAATATCATTGTTATCCTCCAGTCCCATGATATTTGCTTCTCGAACCATGAATGACTACGATTAAATACTTGTTGATGATCTTGGTGACGTGAAGATCCGAGTGACATGAAGAGGGGACTTCCTTTCACGTCACTCGTTATGCGAAATGTTGCTCGTTAAGCGAGTCATATTTTTACGATTTATTTTGCTCGTTATGCGAAATATTCGTTATGCGAGGTGCTCGTTAAGCGAGGATCCACTGTATTGTCGTTCTGTTAGTGTCCGCAAAGAGCACTCGGGCATTTAAGTGTATGTAAAGTCACCCCGTTGCTGCAATTGAAAATAATCCAGTAATAGACAGTGGTTTGTCTAGACAGGATAAATTGCCATATTACGTTTGAGTAACAGACAGAAACGCTATGATTGTCTTTTTGATTCACGGTTATTTCATATTTATAAAGAAATTCGTTTTTATTCATCGTAATGAGCTGTAGCTATCACATATACATTCCCTTATTGACACGATTATGTACTCGTGGTTTTCTATTCTTATTGAGGTTTCCACTGTTTTCATTTTTGTACGTACACAGAATTCTATCGAATTGTATTTAAAGAAAAATATCTTTAGATCTATCTTTGAGAAATAATAAAGGATGTATTACAAATATATATATATATATGCATACAAAAGTTTTTTCTTTTTTTTAATATTTCAAAATAAATCTTCAGTGATCCAACAGAAGTTTATACGTCGGAGATAAACTTGTAACGTAAAGCACAATCTAATATACATTTTCTAGTAATAACACTTTAACACTTATTTTTAAGAATAAATGATAATAATAAATCAGTTTTTGGTTCATCCTCTAAGAAATGGGAAATGGGAACGTGGTTTGTTAATTAGTACAATGTTATAAGATTTTTTTGTATTAATAGTCATCGATTTCATTGGTAACCCACAGTACTTTATTATAGACATTTTTCTGAAATTCTTTTTTTTCCTTATGAGCTCCAACTAATTAGTCTTAAGCACTCTTAAATGAAACTCCACAAAAGTTCAAAATTTATTTACTAGTTTTCAATATTTTTTGGGGTTTTTTGTTTTGTTTTAACCCAAAATATAAATTTTTTCAACCACGTGTATAAAAGCAGAAATTTTCACAATTATTTCGACAGCCCCACGGGAAATATCTAATATTTTTCTATGGAAACATTTGCTTTTAAGATGGTCACAAAAACGTTGCAAAATTATCTTAGAAACTATCCCCTTTAATTAACTTACATTGTGATAATATTGGTAAGATTTTTATTTTTACAATGTATATTAAGTGAAATAAGCTAATTTTTTTGTGTAAAAAAATTTCTTTTGTAGAAAGAAATATTTAGATAAATATTCTTCAAAATTACCTCAGCTAACCTGAAACACAAAACCAATATTCCTCAATAAAGGTAGTTTGATTATAAGAAAACGTAATTTATAAAGAAAAAATATTAAATAATTGTTGAAAAGAGTAAAAAAAGAAGCAAAATTGCTTTCATTATTATTATTTTCTTTTCGATGGAAAACTGAGCTTTTACATTATGCCTTTTTTGTAGACATCATTTCCCGAATTTTCTCGACTTTTTATAGGTAGCGTTTAGCATTATACAAAAAGTGAGAAAATTAACCGAGTGAGTTGAAATTTTAAGACATTTAAAACAGACTGAGAAAGAAAAGGGAATTATTGATTTCGCCCTTCGATGATTGAGATGAATCGGCGTTTTCATTCAAAATACGAAAAAAAAAAGATTGCAAGAAAAAAAAAGATTGCAATTTTATGGAATGCTCTTCGAAATGGAAAAATACTATTTATTTTAAACAGCACTTTGAAATAATAAAAGGAAAGTATGTGTAACGATTTCTTAATTTTTTACAATTAATTTCTTGCAATTAATTTCTTTTTCAATTTTATTTCCAATGAAGGAGACATTTTCTGCTGGATACATTAAAACATCTCTTTACCCGATACAGCTCATTAAAAAATCTATCACTGCTTGCTCGGAAAAATTGTACTTTTATGTTCGCAACGAAAGCGTCTAGTTTGTTCATACTGAGAGTTTTTTTCTCTCTTAAAATAGCTTCACATTTTGAGTAATACATTTTATCAAGGAATAAAAAAAGGTGTTAAGTAAATACGAACTAGATTAAAAGCGCTGAATAAACTAAGATAGTAATTAATCATTTAATTAATTATTATAACTCAATATACCATGTGCAATAAAAAAACTATAATTTACATGACTCAATGATTATTGTAAGTACATTACTGTTTTATAGTTATCCAATAGGAAAGTTTTCATTCTCCTTGCGACGATGCATTTACTATTTTGTAAAACCATTAGTGCAAATTTAAAATGGTTTTAAAAGTGAATTGTTTTATATTGGTGCTGCAAAAAATTTTATAAAACTCATGTAACGCATTAACTAAATTATCAGCTGGAAATTATTCTGGAGCTTGTAAACGTTGTGTATACTATTTTGCGAACCTAAGAATATACATTATACGCCTTCCATATTTATGGCAGACGGAGGGCATCAGGTATACAAGCACGGTTCGTGGCCTTGACCCAAAACGTTTTATATTAACGTCTGAATTATCGAATTCAACATGCAAGTATAGATCTCTCTCGCGTGGGAGAGAATATAGGGTTTGTTCTATCAAATATCATTGCCTGGCCTAGAAGTGTAATAATAAGCACATTTCTCCAGAAAAGAAGTTACTGAACTGTCAAACTTCATTGTCATAACTCATTGTCAAATTTCATTCTCAAACTTCATTGTCGACTGTAAAATTCATTTCTTTCTTAGAAATAAAAGAACTCGTTAATCAGAGAGTATGTGAATAGGTAGCCATTTTATTGTTTCGAACTAACTTTTACTGCAATATTTTAGTCCTAAAGATGATAGGAAATATTGCAAAATCCGATATTCTTATAACGGATGTTTTGGACAGTAATGGATGATTCTATAAATGAGAGTTTGGGGAGAAAGTTTCTTAAATCTAATTATTCAAATAATTAACCTTCTACACCTATGAGTGAACGCTACCTCTGGAAAGTGTCAATTGTTACTGATGTGTGATAGAACTATAACTTTTCCACCCAAATTCATTTGGATAAGTTTCAGCTATTTTTAAAGTTGTTGCTTCTCTTATTGCACAAAAACTCAGACTATCGCGATACTATGAAAGGAGTGTCTTTTAGACAGTATTTATTTGTGCAATTTGTCTTGCTCCTCTAAATTTATTTATTTGTTTATTTATTTATTTACTTTATAGAGCGGGGGTGCTTGTCGTCAAACATTCGCCTATACTACTCGGTAGTTTACTGTCCATTTTATTATGGGGGCACCATATAGACGGACAGCCTTACCCTCTATGAAGGGATGACACAAACTGTGGCATTTTTCGTGGTGCGACGCTGGGATTAGATCCGAGCACCCTCAGCACCGAAAACCAGCGCGCTGTACCACAGGGTCACCACAAGCCCCCTTTAAATTTATACCTATTAGGTAAAAGCACATACAACAATGACCAAAATTAATATAATATTTCATTTTTTTTATTTTCTCTATAACAAATAATTTCTTCCGAAAATTGTTATTCTTTTGAGTTATAACATATTCTACACCTATACAGTTACTGATGTACTTGAAGCCTTTTATGTTATAAATTTCTGAACTAAAGAGGGATGCGTATATTATTACAGAATTCAAAATATAAATCGAGACATCTAGAACATATATTGATATTTTTTTCTCTCAAAAGCATAAAGATATCGCGAGCCACCGTGTTTGGTGAAATGTGTCGCAGTCTTATTTCTATTGCTTCTTTCACTTCGTACATAATTTGCAGTCTCGTCTCCACCATCCCCGAGTTCCATTTTTCATCTGAATTTCTGCGAGAGGAATTTAAGGAACATTTGAGCGGACTTCGTTTCCCGCCTTTTCTTTGAAAGTATGTTGGATGAAACTCTATGGAGGCTCCTCACGATTTGTTCTTCGGCCTTTAGAAAAGATTGGACCAAGTAGCGGTTTCCAACATTAATCTTGCCAAGCACTTTTTGAAAAGCAGTGAAACGTTTTCCTTTTTTTCTCTCGGTATATTTTATGTACTTTTTTATAATATTTTTGAAGAATTCTTCACGAACTTCTCTTCTAATCTAACCGAGAAATACTTGTTTTAGCAGATACAGGTACTTTTTTCCGTACTTTATGTGAAACTGCTTATTGATTTCACTTACCTACCTCCCCATACACCCGCTACGGCGAGGTTTATGCTTGTAGTTGAGCCATTTCTGAACAAATGTTGGAAAGGAAATGTTTGGTTCGGAGACATGAATGATACATTCGCAGCTTGGAAGAAAAAAAAATATTTTTTTCAGTTTTATTCAAGATAGATGAGAATAGGTTTTTCTTTTATCTTTTTTACTATCCCAGCTGAAAACTCGTGATAAGTTTTGAAGACTTGGAAAAAATTGAGTAAACTGTTTCTTAACTTACCGAATTCGTTATGAGAGATGAAAAAAATTATGTATATCTGATAAAAAGAAGTTTTATGGAATATAATTTTTCAATTAATAAATTGATATAATAAATATATAATAATTTTTGATACACGTCTAATAATTTTGTATACGTTTTTAATTGAATACATATTTTACAGTTTTAAGCACTTACGAAGTTGACTTCAAAACCGTGCATTTTTGCGTACTGATTTCGTCCAAATCTCAGATTGTTAATGAAAGTCCGAATTTTTTCTGTAATCTATATTATAAAACACTTCCGTAACTGACTGACTGATAGACATAACGCACAGACCAAACCGCTGGATCTAAACGGCTGAAATTTTGCATGGCGAATCTTCTTATAGTGTAAGGGTGCACTAAGAGAGATTTTTGAAAAATTCTCCTTAGATTTTTTTAAATTAAATTTTTAAGCGTTTTTTGTAACATTCCTTAAAGTTTGCGTTTTAAATAATAATTTGAGGTTTACAAAATTTATATTACGAGAAAGATCATAAAAATTGCTTTAAAATGAACTCTTTTTCGAATCTTTATCTCCATTTTCTGATCTTTGGTGAATTTTTAAAGATTAGTTTTTAGAATTTAATTTACGAAATGCTGATCACGTGGTTTGTTTTCCTTTTGTGATACTTTAAATTAATTTTGCGTCACGCGCATTACAACGAAATAAATTGACAAAAAAATTAAAATACGATAAAAGATAAAATTTAACCACTAGACCAATTGAGGTGAAATTTTTTAAAGAATTTAATTCAAATTAGTATGTTTTATGGATATTAAACATACAAATTAATTGCATACATTGACCGTTGTATTTAATTTGAATATTTTCTTCTACATTATTTTGTCTATAAAAATATCCGTTACGATTTTTTAGAGATATATTTTTTTCCTTAATTGCATACACTGACCTTTGTATTTAATTTGTATGTACTGCGTAGCGAAGCACGGGTGTTCAGCTAGTATATCTATATGTGAATTGTATGTCAACTATATATTACTTTTTATTGTAGCATTGTATTCTTGTTCGCGTCCTGCATTGTATAAATATCTTTTTGGAAGTCTCTTAAATGCCTTTAGATAACTTTAGAATTCAAGGAATAGGGACCTAAGATTTACTTTACAAACTTTAAAATTCATTTTCTGAAAGCTATGAATCATGGTCATGCAGGTTGCTTGTTCTAAACCATTACAGACTGAACAATTTTAAGAACATTATTGAATAAATGAATGGCAGATGTATGTGAGAAATTGAAAGCTTGATACTACTCTCTTTAGTCTAGTTAAGTATGTTCCTAACATTTATCACAATTTATATTTCAAATATTATACCGGGCAAATAATTTCAAGTGGACATATATGTAAATACTAGCTGAATACCCGTGCTTCGCTACGGAGTACATTCAAATTAAATACAATGGTTAATGTATGCAATTAATGCCAAAAAAATATATTTATAAAAAAATCGCAACGTATATTTTTAGAGACAAAATAATGCAGAAGAAAATATTCAAATTAAATACAACGGTCAATTTATGCAATTAATTTGTATGTTTAATATCCATAAAACATACTATTTTGAATTAAATTCTTAAAAAACTTCCATCTCAATTAATCTAGTGGTTAAATTTTATCTTTTACCGTATTCTAATATTTCTTTTGTTAATTTATTTCGCTGATATGCACGTGATGCAAAATTAATTTGAAGTATCACAAAAAGAAAAGAAACCACGTGATTATCATTTAATAAATTAAATTCTAAAAATTAATCTTCAAAATTTCACCAAAAATCAGAAAATGGAGGTAAAGATTAAAAAAGATTTCATTTCAAAGGAATGTTTATGATCTTTCTCGTGATATAAATTTTATAACCCTCAGATTATTATTTTAAATGCAAACTTATAAAAACAGCTTAAAAATTTAATTTTAAAAAATCTAAGAAGAATTTTTCAAAAATCTTTCTTAGTGCACCCCTACGCTATAAGAAAAATTACTGCTGCAAAATTTCAGCCCTTTAGGTCCAGCGGTTTGGTCTGTGCGTTATCTGTCAATCAGTCACGGAACTGTTTTATATGTATAGATATCCAACCTAATGCAGAGTCCCACTCTGGGCAAGGACGTTTGTAGCCGTTCAGAATCGGCTATAAGGAGTAAGTCCCGGTCTAATGAGCCCTTGAATAGCAAAAGTTGACCGTAGCACTCCAAACCAATGTAATGTGGCATAACAGTTATAAAATCCGACTTTATTATCTTAACAATGTAATTTATAACTTTTATAAATGACTCGAGTAGATATTTAACACTTTCAAAGCAGAATTCAATAAATTTGTCTTCCTCTATCGAGGCATACAGAAAAGGGAAGGAATAAAAGTTTATATAAAGAGAAAAAAAAATAATTGAAGATATTAACACGAAACCTCCTTATCTGAAAAATGAGAGACGTATTTTTAAGTATCTGCGTCAGAATAAATGTCTACGAAAGATGGAATTGTATATAATATACTAGCTGAAAACCCGCGCTTCGCTACGGAGTACATTGAAATTAAATACAACGGTCAATGTATGCAATTAATTCCAAAAAAAATAAATATATATATATTTATAATAAATACGACGATCAATGTATACAATTGATGTAAAAAAACATATTTATAAAAAAAAATCGTAAGGGATATTTTTATAGGCAAAATAAAGTCCAATCGTCTGCCGCATTAGCAAGAAAAAAATATTTTTTTTGTCTATTTTTTTTTGCACGTGACGATAAATTTATTTAAAGTACCAGAAAAAGAAATCACGTGATCAGCATTTAATAAATTAAATTCTAAAAATTAATCTTTAAAAATTCACCAAAAATCAGGAAATGGAGGTAAAAATTCGAAAAAAATTTCATTTTGAAGGAATTTTTATGATCTTTCTCGTGATATAAATTTTATAACCCTCAATGTATTATTTTAAATGCAAACGTAAAAAAAGTTTAAAAAACAGCTTAAAAATTTTATTTAAAAAAATCTAAGAAGAATTTTTGAAAAATCTTTCTTAGTGCACCCCTACACTATTAGAAGAATCGCCATGCAAAATTTCAGCCCTTTAGGTCCAGCGGTTTGGTCTGTGCGTTGTATGTCAGTCAGTCAGTGTATGAATGAATGAATGAATGAGTCAGTTACGGAACTGTTTTATATATATAGATTAAGTTTTTTTTTGTTGGTCATAGTTCTTTAAGTCTAATAAAGAATTCAGTATTTCATGCATATAGCATTGTCTTTTAATAAAATTACGATGTAATTTAAGATCTGATCACACTTCTACAATGAAAAATATTCTGGAAGACTAGTTTACTTAGAACAAATGTAGTGAAATCGCAATATTAAATTTTAGTTTTTAATATTTAAATAACTACCGTGTCTTACAATGCCTTAGAACTTTAAGTAGAACTTTTTAAGAGCATGATGATGCATTTAGGGTATTTATTTCATTAGTTTTATGTACTGATTTGATATATTTACAAAATTTTTTTCATGATCATGATACTAATTTTCCGGTTAGCTATAATTTTGAAGGAAATATTTTTATATGTAGTAATGTTCATGTAGATGGTCATCATGGACTGAAATTGAGAAAATTATGGGATTTCTTTGCATTCTGTATTTTACGAGATCAATTTCGTTTGTTGATTATTTAAAACAGAAATATAGGTGAAAGTCAATACATTTGTTGACACGATTCTCGTAGGTAATTAGGTTAACTGCTGTTCTACTTAACAGTAAAGTATAGAACAGACATGGTCGATTTTAGATATTTTGATTTGCATGTAATGGTACCCCGGTTTTAATTTTAGATTATAAGAAAAAAATCAAATACAAAAAAAATGTGTTGTTAAAAGCGAATTTAACATTTGAAAATGGAAGAGGAATTCTTCTAAAACTACAATAACAGTTCTTTAAGTGCAGTTGTTTTTAAATATTGAATTCCTAATCGGTTTATTGTTTTACTCCCAAATAACCTGAGATTGCTAATTTAATTAAGTTTAATCATTTCTATTATACAGCTATCAGACTGATTTTGATTCTGGTAAATAAAATAAAAAATACATTCATATATGCAGGATTCCTCCAGCCCACAACGTCAAATGTTTTAATTTTCGCCGCCTTTGAAATCGTGTTGGGTTTTGGCATTATTAATAAATTTGATGAATTGTGCGAATCCATTCTTTGAAATGGAAGCGAGATCTTGTAGTTCGGAGATTTTTCCGAGTGAATAATGTGCCGTTCTTTATGAATGCCGCAAACCCCAACGGATTCCTTCCTTATACTATCTAATGGAAGAATTCCACCACATCTTTTGATTGTACCGATTATTCAGGGATTATAATGGAGAAATATATATATATAAAGAATTTTTCCCTTATCAAGAAAATTTTATCTTTTTCTATTATTAATCTTCCTTGCATTTGATAATAAATCGTGTGCTAAACGTAATGATGTTATAACAGGCATACGATCATGGGAATTTTGATGAACGTGCGTATATCTTGTTTTCTTAATTGAACTCTTCCTGCGTATATACGCTTACATTTTGAAATTTTTTTTCAGTATTTTCAGACTGATTGGAAGCAATCTTTCAATTTTCTATGATTTAGTTTCTCCTCTGAATTTTTTTTTTTTCGGATGTATGACTAATTATAATTTGAAGTGGAATTTCCGAATAAAAGAGCACATGGACATCAAAAATTATTTTATAAATCACTACAAATATTTTTTTAGAAGAAAAAAGAGAAAACTGCCGGTCTTAGTTTACTTCATATGGGTAACGTATATATTAATCAGGTTTACGTAATTGGAAAAAACGTACCCCATGACTTTTAAAGGTGAAGCACCACAATCGAATGTAGAATATAAAATGCTTTATGCTCGAATATCTAGGAAAATACATTTTACTCAATGAACTTTTGTGATTGGATTCCTTTGTTTTTTCAATCATTTATTGAAAAAGTTATCGAAATTCCCCTTTTTTTTACATTTAGGCTTAATTAACACTAAATTTAACTAAAACATACATTTTTTGAAGCTAAATTTTTTAAGTGTTTCAAACCCTTTGGCATACCTGATGTTTAAACACTTCATGAAAGTCTTTATAAGTATAACAAAAGCGCATTACAAATTTCTATTTTCCTGTTATTGATATATTCAGAATATTCATTATGCTTATCAAAATTTTTATAGTACAAAATTTTGATCAAAAATCATTTCTATAAAATAATTTAAATCATTTTGTTATCTTTTTAGCAATATTAAAGTCAGAACTTTCGACGAAAAGTGATTTTCATTTGCAATTTAATAAAATCCAAATCTTAATCACCTTACTTTTTTTAAGTACCGTATAATTGAACAATGAACGTGACGATAGATTTTCTGGCATAATTCATTAAAACAGCTATTTCAATCTAATTCTCTTTTTTTTTCTCTCGGTAAAGATTAAATAATTAATGTGTCAGTTACATTAAGAATTAAAGCTTTCATTATTTCGATGAAACCTTTCAAATAATATGTTCGTGTGATCCTGTGAATTCATTTAAATCTCTTTATCAATTAATGATATATAATGATTCTTTCCGTGCAAGGAACATTTGCACGCACGTAATCCTTTTACCTCTCGTTTTACCGTTTACTCGCTAACATTTTTTTTATTTCGTCTTTTTTTTTCTTTTTCCAATACACCTTTTTTCAGAATATTTTGCTAAAGCTACAGATCTTTCAAATCTTTTCTAATAATTAGTGCTTCATTCTCGGTAGTATTTTTACCAGGTGTCCATTGAATATAGGTATGCTTTGAGAGATGATAATGAAATGTTAATATTCTTTTTTTAGAAATTGTTCTTCTTCCTACAATTTTTTCTTGTTTTATTTCAATTTCCAATTTTATAACTCAATTAACTTTAGATCAATCATCACTTTATTTCTTCTAAAATAAGCCCCACTTCTCATGATTGTTGGATTCTGATGCTGTGAGATACTTGTGCCCGAATTTTATCTATTCTAAAAAACTTTACCTCGTAAAAGTCCTCCACACTCTTCCTTCTTAGTAATAGTTAAATGGCCGCGCTCTTATTGCATTGTCAAAATTAAAACAGCCATAAATAATTTTAGATAATTTAGACTTACTTTAGCTTTAATTTATCCTCAGAGGGGACTTACAAATTTTCGTACTGAAATTTCATACCGTTACAGTCATAGCAGTTCAGATCTGGAATGTACATCGAAATCCTTTCAGTGATATACTATTTGTGAGTACATGTCAAAGAAAAAAAAATCCCCACAAGTGCTTAGCACTAAATATCCTTTCAATCTGGTTACAAATGGGAGAACACAAACATTGTCATTTAGTTTCCCACTAAAAATTGCAACTACTGATCCTCTGAATAGGAAGCTTAAGTGAAAGATTTTATTTTTGCTTTCTTTGTAAAAAGCGTCCATTAACGCCAGTTAATTTTTATGGGGAAGTTAAATAATTTTCGATTATCAATAAAAGTTGGAATTTTTTTCAATATATGTACATCCCATTTATTAAAAACTAAATCCTATCATCAAAACATGTAATAGCATCAATAGGCTTATCTCTCCAGATTCAGACTTCAGCGCTATGTAACCAAATAGTTTCACCAGTGACCGGCCCTTCTCCAAACCTATGACAGAAACAGAAAAAAATATCTCATTAAATGATGGTCACGAATTATTACAGTGTGAAATCAGCTTTACACGATTCAAAACTGAATTTATGTGGGCGGGTGATGCCTACCAGCAACAGGCTAGCATTTGAATATTTTTCATAAATAATAAGAATTTTTTTTGAGATGAAATGGTCTTTCCACTGTGCATTTATGATGAAAATAGTAGATATGTGTTCCAGCCTACATACGATGACGCTTACCTAGATTTAGGTCGATAGAGTATAAATTTTAACAGTTATATAAAGTCAAGTCATCTTAAGTTTTAAATATTTATTGAGAAAATGCAAGGAGGGTCACAGAGAAAATCTTGTAAGAATTTAGGATTTATTTATTGGAAAATATTTTTCCAATTATTTTCTCCTAGCCATTAGATAGTAACAACCAAAAATCTGATCTAACGTTTTAAACGGATTTGGTCCTAAAAGGCTTTTAATTTACTAGTTTGATGAGTATTTATTATAACTGTGGAGGCGTCGTTAGTTTTATTATTAATAATCCAGATTTTTATCTAGAATTAATACGTATCGTAGTGTATTATTACGTAATGGGAAACGGTCCTCAAAAATTACACAGAAATCTCAATCATCTCAACACATTGTAATACTTAGAAAGGGATTTCCTTTTAATGCCGCCTCGGAAACTCATTCTTAACGCCCCACTTGCTTAATAACGGCACTTTAACGTCAAGGAAACCATAAGTTTTTTTTTAATCAAAAGTCTAGGAAATCTCCTTTTCTAAAATCGATCACGGGCATGAGACAAATCACGTCATGTCGAATAAGCTCCCCATTGTTAAACTTCAGTGTCATGTTCGGCCTGGAAACGGCCATTAATACAGCGAACTTTCTCGATAACAAATGCATTAATAACGCCGTAAGCAGTTGTGATCCAATTTTAAGCACCTTTTGTTTGTAATATACTCGGTTAGGGAGTCTAAAGACGTTATTCTAATATTTTAAGAGCGATATCGATTTTGAACTAATGGTAAACCCGATCGCCTGGAAGTGATTCATTGATTGAATCGGAAACTTTTATATTACTTTTAACAGACAGGATTTATTCGATTCTTGAATATCTGGTGTGTGTCACGGAAGTTGAATAATTAGGTAGAAAAATCGCTCTCCTTCAAGTATAATTCTTCATAAATAACGTTGTAATTGCTTTAGCAAATGAATCACTCGATAGGTTATTGTACTTGAATATACTCGTAACGTCATATTATGCCTGCGTCTAGCTAAAGGCTATTCGAAGCAACAGGGTTTGTGAGGTTATCGAAAGTAATTGTTTTTAAACCGTAGGTTTAAGCAATGTTGTAATTAATGTGGGTAATTACAGCACTTCTACTATTCTAAGTTCTAGTCGTGATGTTGTTATAATCGTTAAATTCATGAAAGGAATTATTTTCGAGACATAAATATTTAGAGATCTTCTGCTCTTATGAGTACCAAACATATACGCTCAAGGTAATAGAACTATTAATTGGTTAATGTTGCAGTAAAATTTAGTGGTTGTCATTTCAGTTATATATTTTCTAAGGGTGTAATTAAATACTTCGAAGTGCATACATTTCAATATTATTTAAAAACATAATCAGTGTATTACATAAACAAATTATTTTCATAGAAATGCAAGTGTATAATATATATTACCTTTTCATAGTGATTTGTGAACAGATGCCGTCCGCTGGAAATTTAATTCTGGTTGAAAAGTCGAAGGGTAGCATTTACCACCCATGTATATGCTGCCAAAGTATAGTTAATTTTTTAAAATATAACGTAATAATTTAAATTATTGATTAGTGTTGAAAACATTTTAATGTGTTCTATAAGTGATCAACAGATTAGTTTGTTATTTTTAATACTTGTTTACAAAAAAGGATTCAATACAATCCTTCAATGAATTTATTATTTTTAAACATTCATTAAATTAAATTCATATTTATAATTTTGTATTTGCTGTTTAGTGCAGTCGTTCAGTCGATGTCATATCTATGAATTACTCACAGAAAGTTTTAAGCGTGAGAGAAATCTGTATGAAACTATCAATAGTATTTTTTAAAGACGAAAAATTCCTAGAATAATATAACTAAGCAAAGAAGTGTACAAGATGTATGAAAGTTCCATATTCATTTGAGCTAATATTTATATATCTCACTACCTTTTTATTTTAATATTCTTACTATACTAAAATGTAATTTTTATTTATTTATAAACATAAGTTTTAACAAATCAAATTATTTCATTATTCATCCAGTCGGAATATTGAAAATATTAGTAATTAATTTTTAAGTCACGGTTGGGAGTATAAATGAATAAATACTACATGGTACCATCCTTTCATTGATATAAAATGAAAATGAATTTAAATATCTTTGGAAACAAAAAAAAGTCTAATATATACTCGCAATACACAATAGAACAACATCGCAGGATAATTACTTCAACTTGCTGACTTTATCACTTACTTAAAATTCCCATTAAATTTCATTTAACTCCCCTCCAATGAAGTTCATTACATTTTAATACCAGTAGCGGAAATGAAACAGCTCCACTCAAAAATGGATAGGGTGAGGGGACAGGATCATTATAATCTTTAATTTTCCCTCATGTTTTAATTTCTTTTTTCTCTCTCTGTCTCTCTCTCTCTCTCTCTCTCTGCTACCACCGATCTCTTCCACGTAACTGTGCCACGGAAGTTCGAGGCCCATACATCAACCTCAAGGGGCATGTGGTCGGGTGATTTTGTTTCATTCATCGAAGTCTGATTTTAAATTCAAAAGGAGAGAAATTGTTTACCTTTCCATACTTTCAGTGTCTATTTGTTGAAAACCCGGGGTGAAAATGTATGTATTTTTCTATCCCTGTGTTGCAAGTAATTGAAATTCAAATTCAAGATTTTTTTCTTTTCTTTTTTAAAAGCTACGCTAGAAATATTCTTTCTTATTTGATGCATAAATATGTCATGTCCATTAATATATCATTCATAATGTATATTTCATAGAATTCTTTTATATTTAATCATAAGTCCACTTAAAATAGTCTAGATAAATATGTCAATTGAAGTTACAGGTTTTTGTCACACTTTATATCTAAATAGAGGTTCAAAATAAATATTTGATGCAATGTAATGACTGCTTTTAATTTCTTTTTCCGGGCTTGTGGCGGCCCTGTGGTACAGCGCGCTGGTTTTCAGTGCTGAGGTTGCTCGGATCGAATCCCGGCGTTGCGCCGCGAACAATGCCTCCATTCGTGCCGTCCCTTCATAGGGGGGTAATGCTGATCACCTATATGGTGCCCCCATAGTAAAATGGACATTAAACTACGCCGTAGTATAGGCGAATATTTTACGACAAGTGCCTCCGCTTAAAAAAAAAAAATTTCTTATAGCATTGTGTTGGAACTTAATGGTGGAAATTCTTAAAAAGTGAAAAAAAAAATCTGTTGAAATATAAACCTCGTGTATGTATTTTTGTTTGATTTGACTATCTATTTCAATGGAGATCTCGGGGCCTTGGGATGTCTTTTGATTAGACCTGCATCCTATTCAGAAAGTTCCGCTTGAGGTAACTGATTTGGTTAGGCCTCCTGATGAAGAAACCAGTCGGTTGCTTCATTATATGGTTTAGTTCTTTTGCTGCTAGAGTCTTGCATGTATGGTGCGTTTAGCTCTAAGTGCGTTATTTCTGTTTATTTTGTTTGCTTTCTTCCTGTTAGTAAATATCTTCCTCTGTTGAATTATTTACCTTTTAGTTATAATCCTCGTGTATGTATATAATCTATATATATAAAACAGTTCCGTAACTGACTGATTCACTGACATACAACGCACAGACCAAACCACTGGACCTAAAGGGCTGAAATTTTGCATGGCGATTCTTCTTATCGTGTCGGGGGGCACTCAGAAAGATTTTTGAAAAAATTCTTCTTAGATTTTTTTAAAATTAAATTTTTGAGCTGATTTTGTAACTTTAAGTTTGCACTTAAAATAATAATTTGAGGGTTATAAAATTTATATCACGAGAAAGATCATAAAAATTCCTTTAAAATGAAATCTTTTTCGAACTTTTACCTCAATTTTTTGAGTTTTGGTGAATTTTTAAAGATTCACTTTTAGAATTTAATTTATTAAATGCTGATCACGTGATTTCTTTTTCTGGTACTTTAAATAAATCGTCAAGTGCATAGAAACTAAATAGACAAAAAATATTTTTTTTTCTTGCTAATGTGGCAGACGCTTGGACATTAACCTAAAAAAATTAAAATTCAGTAAAATAAACGTTCCTCAAATTGTACTATATTAACTGTACTATATTCTTTAGTATGTCCTAATAGATGTAATTTGAATATTTTCTTCTACATTATTCTGTCTATAAAAATATCCCTTACGATTTTTATATATATATATAGGCATTAATTGCATACATTGACCGTTGTATTTAATTTGAATGTACTCCGTAGCGAAGTGCGGGTTTTCAGCTAGTAAATATATATATTTATTTTTTTTGGAATTGATTGCATACATTGACCGTTGTATTTAATTTGAATGTACTCCGTAGCGAAGCGCGGGTTTTCAGCTAGTATAACATATAATTTTAAAGCTTTCTTGCTCTGTTCCATTTCATCATGTAGCAAAAAACTGACCTAACTTAAGTTTCTCACCATTTTCCCTGATAAAACAAAACTGTTAAAACAGATTAATCTGTAAAATGTAAACACCATTCTTCCGGAAGTAATAGAAACTCTGAACATCTAAAACTCAGGACATTTCCAAGAAAAATTGGACATTTTTGAAATTGCTTGTTCATGTAGAATCAGACAGCGTTAACGTAAAATTTTTTTACCAATCATTTACCCATCATTGACCCATTTAACCAATCAGCGCCAACGGAATCTTTAAAGCTGATGCTCATGGATTCTATGTGAACAGGCCCTAACTCTCTCCACCTTAACTCATACAGCAGGGTTTTTTAATTTTTTTCCATCCACGACCCCTTTTAGCCCAAGAAAATTTTGCGCAACCCTGGGTTTACATATTGTAATAATAAATATACATATATAACGTGGATACAAAAAATAAATATACAAATAAAACAGCAACTGATAATAACTCAGAGATTTACCTGAGATTAAATCAAAGAAATTTAAGCGAAGAAAGATCGGTTTATCCCTCTGTTATGTATTTATGGTGCAATTCCTGCTTTTCATTGACATATTTCAAATCAAAATAGGTTTCATAATTATTTTTGCTAAATAGTATTGAAGATTCTGTAGAGACATAGGTTGAAGGGACGCCCATTTGGGAACAGTTACCAAAGTATTCGTGACCCCAAAATTATGTTACGCGACCCAATATAGGGTCGCGTCCGACAGTTTAAAAAGCATTGTCATAAAGCCAAAACTGACCGTTGCCCTCCCACCCAACCAACCAGCTCTTCAGATGACATCTACGGGTTTCTCTTTAATGAAGTTAAACACAATGCCTGTTGCTCCGTGTGATGTATTGTATTTGAAACATGGTAGGTTAGGTTTCCCACCATGTGAAAAATTTATTTTCTCGATCGTTTTTAGATTAAATTTTGTTTAAATATGTGTGTGTGTGCCGGTGGTCAAATCTCCTGTATAAAGTGAATGTAGAAATATTCAGGTGAATTATTCTTAATAAATTCTTAAAGCATGTTAAAAAATACGGCTTCTCTCTTAAAGTGTATATCCAAATCATTTATAATATCTCACCTGCCATTTTGTGAAGTGTATAAATCATTAACTTGTCCTTTTTGCAAACAAAATCATCATGTAATTTTGCTATACTGTGTAACATTTTTGAATAACATGCTGTTGTATTTTTCTATGATTCGTTAAGTTTTGTTTAATGCTCTAGGGCAGGGGTGGGCAGACTTTTCCAAGGTACGGGCTACTTCTAATTTTGTCAAGGTGTTGCGGTCCACCCAGTGACGTAGGTGTGGTGAGCTAAAAAAAGGTCTACAATATTTATTATAACTTAATAATAAATGCGAAATATGTACTTACCTACATAACTACAAGAAAAAAAACTTACTCTTTTAAAACCGCGTTTAAAGCAAATCGCGTCGGTGTTCCAAAAATATGTTTCTTTTAGTATGCGCGTCTTAGGTCTTTGTAAAGGCGGTCACCCCAAAATGTCTTGGTGGTCCACCGGTCGATCGCGATCGACTAAATGCCCACCCCTGCTCTAGGGTATGTACTCATCTTAATATGTGTATCCCAATGAAATTTAGCACTTTTTTTTTAAGTTTGTAGCACATTTCCCTAGCACATTTCATGTGCTAGGCATGGTACAGTGTGATACACTGTTTTGAGGGTTATGTTTTTCATGCAGACGCGTCTTGTAACCTTCCTTATATAGTAATGACACTTATTTTACTACGCAACCATGCTCTTTGTCACAAGGTTGACTCTTATAGTGCATTCATTTATGTATGACACCTATTTAAGTTGTAATTATTTTATTACCATTTTTCCATGTGTTTTGAATGCACTTTCTATGTATAATTTCCAGGGGTGTTTTTTTCTTTGTTTTTTCAATGGCTGGCCAGCCGACATGAAGTGTTTCGTCTTTATGTATAATGTTAATTTAATTACAAGCACAAAAGCTTTTTATCCTTCATGGAGGGTCTCCAATGTAACTTTGACCTAGCATAACACAGGTTCCAACCGCGAGCCAACCATCTTCTTCAGAGGACGCGCTTTCTCCCTTTTGTGCTCTATGACGACTCCGTCTCCCCCGATTCTGCATCTGTCATCTAGACATTTTATTTATCTTCAATATGAGGTATTACAAAAGAAAATCGGCCGATAAATAACCGAAATAAAGTGGATTTTTTTAATTCCATGGTGGCCATCTTGATGACGTCATTACTGCTATACGCCACACACCAAAGAGTGACACCATGGAAATTATTCATCTACAGGTAGTTTCTGATGACAAAAATATCCACCCATGTTCCCATCATTAATACCGCCACGGGACTACATATGCTCCCCTACTATAATACATGGTTTAAACTGAAATGTTTTACATCACATATCTATAATTTAAATAACTAAACTCTGTTTTGGTTAATTTCAAATAATGCCTATATTTTGGTTGTATAAGAAAGAATGTTTCAACTTAATGGGGAAAATTAAATAGCACTAGATTTCTTTGAATGCTGAATTATATTATACTTATCTGAAAGTATCTGTCTGGTTATTTGTCTGTTCCTTGTATGGGATATATTATGAATGATTAAATGCAAATATAATTTTGTTGTTAATTCTTGCTATTATTTATAGTCCGTAACCAAATTTTAACTTAACCGAACTTTTGCGCATAACTACTTGCATAAATATAACATATCGAGCTTGTATTATTTAAATCAAAATGATTGTTAACTCTCTGCATAACAATCAAATTTACCAACAATGTCTGTTCATTATAAATAAATTACAACAATCCTGATATTAAGTTAATTTTAACTACATGTGATATTTCCGTTTTCACAATTCTAAATAATTTTTAGATTATCATTAGAGATAGAATACAGCATTATGTTGATTCATTGATGTTTTAATTTTTTTTTCATTCACAAAGTAAGGGCCGATAAATTGAGATGGTCGTTATTTCGTTGATCATTTGAAAATACTCGTATTTAATTGGATACTTTAGCTCATTTTCTTTTAATTTATATAACTTTAATTCTGTGTCAGAGTGGAATAAAATTAACATGTTTTACTCAGTTAATTTTATAAGTTCATAGTATATTAAGACATTTTTTTAAAGTAAAACAGCGAGAGTAAAAGAGAAAAAAAATAATGTCTCACATTACCTGTAATACGGGAGTTAAAAATTGATTCGAATGAAGTTCTTATTTAAAAATATAGCTTCACTTTATTTTACCAAATCTTCATTTCCCTGCCTTATCAGGGGGTAGAAACCTTTGGATGACATGAAAGTGCAAATAGTGTATCTAATCTGATGCCTTTCTTTTACCATCGATTCCTTCCAAGACAAATAGTTTCTTGTAGTAGCTTAAATGTCATTTGAGCTCCCGAACAGCCATTAGAGCAACACACTATCGGAATTTACAGATAACGAATGCATTAATAATGCTGTGTTCGGATGTGCTCCAGTTTTTAAGCTCCCGATCGTTAGCGATAAAGCTTTTGTACGGATGTACGGAGGCGTTGTTCTCATATTTTATGAAAGCTTATCTGCAGGGAATTGTCAATATGAAAAGAAGACGTGGAAAAAGAAATCGTCTTTTGAAAAGGAAGCATGTTTGTTGTTTCACAAAGTGTTGCTGGACTGAAAGAGCAAATCGTTAGTCTGATAGCATCAGAATGCGGTGCATGGTATATCCTAAAATGTTCGTGGAAAGGGGTGGAATTATCTTCGGGAGAGATGGTTAGTCTCATAGAAAAATAGATCATTTCACAATACTTATTACCTTAACACCTGGACAACCGACAATTAATCTTTACCTATTTGTACAGTAAGGTATTTTACACTGTTCTGGCGAGCTTTTGGCGACTTAATTCTGGTAGTACGCAGTAGGGACGCCAATCAGTTTAAAATTAAATATTTCATATTCAAAGATTACTCATCAAATTAAAAGATATAGTTTTTAAGGATAACTACTGTTAATATTGTCGAGACATTTTCCTCTGTATTTCATTGTTGACCATCTGATTTTGTTAGCTTATGCTACTTATTTTCTTCAAAAATAATGACTTTTTCCATGTTGGTATTTAAAATTAATTAAAAAATAATATGAATATGTAAAATTAATATGTTGTTTTCATAAGAACTCTCAAATAAAAGATCTTGAAGACACTCCCAGTGTTAAATACTTCGAAAATATAATTTTTTAAAATCCGGTTATGCATTTGTGCTAACCATGTAAAAAAAAAAATCTTGATTTATATTCTGATAAAACTACATTTAACAAAATATGCCAAGTACGTTACTTCAAATCCATACACTTTAAAGCAACTTTATTGCTTATCATCACATATTTTTTTAATTATGTATATTTCAATTCTAAATATTAAAAATAATCATATTCCAAATTCAACACAGCTCTAAAAATATTCAAATTTTTGCAATTAATCCCAACTTGAAATGCGGCTGAAAACTAATTTTCTGTGAAAATTCGTCATAAAAAAACGTTTATATTTAAATAGGTGAACCGTGCGACCCTTTTAGCATGTGATTAAAATACGATAAATTTTAAAGCGAGGTTGGTGGTTTGTAGTAAGATGAAAGAAGGACCGGTTCATAGCAATTGTTTTTTTGCCAAATATCAATGGTGCGTAAGAATAATACAAAACCAATTACAAAGCGCCTTTGGCCACAACATTGGAGGTGAAGCATAATGCAAAACAGGGAAACATGATATATATACACGAGAAAACACCTTTGTACACAATATTAAAAGTTAAATATGACACAAACTCGTGAAAAATGTGATATACACATTACAAAACCCCTTTGTGCACACCGTTTGACTGTACCGTTTCGACGCATCCAGAGAATAACTTTAGGGCCAAAGGTCAATTTTTCACTTCGATTTTTAAATAAACAATACGTGCCATTACAATTCGTCAGAATCGGTGAACTTAGTCTTTAAAATAGTACCTCATTTATCGATTTTGGTTAAGTCTGAAGGAGAGAAAGGGGTCGTCACAAAAAATCCCCTTCTAGAAATATATATGGTTTTTCCATACAAAAAGAATAATGTACATCTACGTGGATGTTGCTAATAAAGAAACTCATTGATGAAATCACAGAATGATAATAAAATCAAACGATTTTTAAATTTAAAAGTTCAGTGTGATTGATAATGATAAAATTTTTTAAAAAGCTAGTGCGCGCCATCTAGGGGAAGAAAAAGTTTGTAAGGTTCATACTTCGATTTTTACTCAAACAATAAGATGTGTAATTCTAAATTAACAATTCGCATGAAGCGGAGATCTTAATCTTTAAAATGGTACCTCATTTATCGGTTTTGGTTAAGTATGAAGGGAGAAAAAGGAATAAAAAAAAATAACACCCTTTAGAAATGATATATATATAGATATTTGATAAAAATAGTAATGAAAGAACAATATCCCACTTATCCTAAAATAAGTTGTGCATTATAGTGCTTAATTTTAAAAATAATTAAATCTAAAATTTCAGTTTTAAACCAGATTTCTGCAATCAATATTTTTTTTAAAAAATCGTCAAATTGACGGACGTTGGAACGATAGGGATTTGACATAATAATTTGGGTTTTTAGAATAAAGCATTCTTTTTTTAATAATTTGGCATAATTTTGCTGAGCACTGAGCTCTAACCTTCCTAAAAATATTAAAACTTGTCATTTTGACTGGCTCAAATATACCCTGTGAAAGAAGGACAGAGGGATGGCAGAATGACTAGTGCTCTGTCCTTCCGTCCAGAGCTTATGGGTTCAAGTCCTATTGTTGGCATGTGTATTTGCAGCAGTTTGGAATCAGCTTTAAACTGTAGGTTTCGGTCAAATTTGCCCTTGTGTAGCAAAAGTTGATCGTAATGTTCTCAACCTTAAGTGGTGCTGCTTATGGCTGACTGATATTAGCAACGGTCACAATGACTGATTCTAAATTCATACTGAAAAAAGTAATCCTATGTATTTTACTGCACGAGTAAAATATCAGTTTAGAATTTAGTATAAAACTTTAAATGTATCCACTAAATTGCATATTTCAAAGCGTCTTTTATGCGCGCGCGGTCTAAGGCGTTTGGCTTCGTTTAGTTGAAAACAGTTCTCTCGCCAATCAACCAGTTACAGAAATTGTGGTTGTTACAGCACGTCTCAAAAAAAGTGATCACCCTACGCGTCGGACGTTGGACTATCGTGTCGAAAGTCCACGAGAGCAACTGTGGTATACAATCGAGAAAAAAAAAGCTTTCATTAATACTCTCCAGCATCAAGAGAACTGTTACTAAATACCGAGGTCTGTTTGGTCCTCGTCCATCAAAATATGATCTTAATGCTCCCAATACCAAACACATAACAGTCCAAACTGTGATGGCAGCCTATATGCTTGATACTGAAACCTAAAATTAACACCGTACATAAAACTAATTTTAAAACAGCTTTCTGAAAATAATATTCAGCTAAATTCATTCATTAGTTCATTTTCCAGTCGATTTGAAATTTAACTTTTCGCTAATTTGTCGGCAGTGTTACTGCACAAAAATAACTTTTAAAATCATGGTTATCGCTACCCATTATTATTCATTAAAAGTAAGGTAAACAAAGCGTGAAGTCACTTTTCATGATTTAAAGTGTTTTAGCTGTGAATAACATTTGTAAATCATATGTGGAGGCGGAATAAAATTCAATTTTAGCAAAAACAGTCTCTTCCGCAAAACACAGCCCGCTCCATTTATAGTTTAAAGGAAAACTTATATTTTTTCATTCATTTATTTGAATATTTAATTTTCGTGGTAGATGTTACTTCGTATTTACTAACATATTCGCGAATTAATGTTTTTTTTCAAAACAAGATTCATTTTCCTTTCATTTTTATTCTTGTCACAATATTTGTTTTTCGCGTTTATTTATCACTGACAGTTCTGACATTCATTCAGTCCATCCTCTTTCTATTTTTAAACCTAGTAATTTACACAGAACTCTGTTGTATCGTGTCGTGTTCACCTCTTTCTGTATTAAACCAAAATAAATACCTTACCTGTATCGATTTCCAGTGCGATACGTGTACAGCTAAACCTTCAATGCCATGACCCATTCGAAGTAGAACCATTAATTACATGTATCGGATTCTTCCGATAACGAGGTCGCTAATAAATCTGGTCGAACCCTCAGTTTTTTAAGCCCCTTTGGTGATATACTCGATCAGGTAGTACAAGGCGTATTCCTGCTATTTTGTTGATTATCTGGATAGGGCTGACAACTTACAGTTTGTTAGAGGGGTGATTAATTGGATCTCCCTTTTTCGTTTCATGCTTTGTGGGAGGCCTGTAAAAGGAGTTTAAAGAATTTGTATCTCCTGTAAAGGATATTATGTTAAAAAGGCTAAAACATAGTTTTCGTAAAGCAAATATTTTGGTCAGTATAAGAATTGAATTTTTGGCACTGCCTCTTGTCGTTAGAGAGAATTCTTTCATAAATGTTTTCAAATAAACATTTATTTATCCAAATATGATTAAATTAATAAAAATAGACGTTAGATAAGAGAAGATGCAACCACGGTTAAATAAAGTAATAACTACATAAACTGTAACTATTTTACTATTATGAGTTAGATGTAAGACACATACACTTTTAGTTTGCGTGTTTAGTCCTTTTTCTCTTTTTGTTGCTAAAATGCATGACAAAATATCAAATTAAGTAACCTCCAAAATTTTAAACATGGTTGTAAGTATCGATTGTACCATTTTTGAAATCCAGTAGAGTAGATTTGCATAACAATTTTTACTCACAATGGGAAAAAATAAATTTTTATCTCTCTATTTAACAGGTTTATATCAAAAGCTCCTTGATTTTGATTTCCTGAATTTTCACTCGGTTGCCTCGATAAAATTAGAATGTAATCTTGAATTTTAGAAATTTTCTTATCAACAATCATTCTGAAATATTATAAAGAATTTTCAACCATAAAACTCTAATGAATCTTTTTCTTTGAGTTACTCAAGTTTTTGATAATTCCCCAATACCATATTTATTGACGATATTCCAATAAGTATTTGTTAATTTTAACCGCTGACAAATTTTAATAATTTAATATGACTAGACGTATGCTGATTTGTCCATAAACCAAAATTTGATCTCTACCTAAAGTAGCACGTTTCCCAAGCGAAATTGCATTAACTTTAGTCACGCCACATTTGGCAGCTATACCTTTCATGTCTAAACATTGACTTATCGTGAAAGGCTGCCATCCTCGCTGCATACATTGTACTAAGTACTATCTGAAAACAATACATTCAACAGCTGTCATTATCCTGCGCATGAAGGGTCGATTGGCTCTGTTTCACGAAAACGATGAAAAATACTTTGCTTCGGCATATGTCTTTTGTCCTCGGTAATTGCCGATTTCGTATCTCATACAGTCCGTGGATCTAATAGGAATGGCATCGTGGACAAGTTATATGTTTTGATGATTCTATGTCCTTTTTGGCATGGTCATTTATTAGTTTTCTGACATCTATTTTTTTTTAGTCCGAAGAGGAGTTTGTAGCCATTGATCATAATTTACAGCACTTCCGTGATATCTTCGACGATCTGACGTGTTTGGCGAACTTCTGATTTTCCAGTCCTACATGCTTCACACTGTTAGGCGATCGGTAAACAAGTAACTTGAAAGTTTTGCTGTAGAAAGCAAATATTTTTTCTAATTAGATCTGTATATGTTAAGTTACCACATACTTTTCTTATTCATTATTTTTTCTTCACTAAACTTTAATATAAGAATCTTTATTCACCCACTATTCCAGTATCTTGGACAAGTCAGTTGGACTGTCCTTAAATAAACTATACGGTACTAAAAACCATGGATTTGTTTCCTTCTTCAAACTGATTATGAAATAAAAACAAAAATAAACAATTAAAAAGTGAGGAACATTTTTATTTATAAAAATTTTGTAAAAAAATTATGAAAATCATTACTAATCATCACTTTCATCGTCATAATATGCAGTGGTTGCATCAGTCGGTCTCATCGAAACTTCTTCATAAAATGGTTTGTACTCATATGGAATGTGAGTAACTATCTTGCCAACATCCTGGATTTACTTGTATTGAAAATTTTCATTGTACGTTTTTTCTACTGGAATCGGAGGTATTCATGTGTTTGAATTTTTGAGTAAAAATTTGTGTTTCACCAAACCATGAATGAACTCAGATATTGTTAGATAACCGTTTGGTAAGGAGTACTCTGTGTTTGGAAATAGAAAATTTGGACTTTTCCAGGGACTTTCCCGTTCTTCTGTAGAAAATAGGCCACGAGTTCTTGAAGTCTAGGATACTTTCTGTGGAGATGAGTAACATTGAGTTCCTTTCTTCATAGAGGATTGAATCAAACCAATGTATTGTTGCGTTGTGTAAATTATGCCCATTCTTCTGATTTTCCTTTTAGCAGCTCCAAAATTACGATCACATTGCAGTAATGAGTGGCCTCGGACAGGGAAGTACTGGTATTTTTTTCTAAATCGCTTAGTATCAACCTGTGCAAGAAAAAAGCGCACTAGAGTGCTGTTTCGGTTTTGGCCTCCGCAGGCGTCACTGAAAACGTGAAGTTCTTTAACCTCAGGAACTATATTTTTAATTTTCAACCACAGCATGCTAAAAAACTTCATCATGTCAACGTTTAGTTTCTCATTCTGTATAGACGTCGAATCTGTCTTCATATCGTGCATGCATAACACATATAACCAGAGTTTCCTCAGCTTTATAAGAGCACGACAACAGCACTGGCAAAGCATGGTATCAATAGTTTGAAGAAGGAAACGAAACGGGGATATGTTCCCTTCTTCAAACTGACAAATATTGTCATGCGAGATTACACCAGTACGTGGGTGATTTTCTTATTTTTTTTTACAGCTTACAGGGATACTTACTATGTGTAAATAACAATTTGGCACAAAAAAACTAATTTAATTTTTGGGCTCTAGTTCCCTTCTTCAAAATGCAGGTTCAATTTGCGTACTAAAAGGTTATCCTATGCATTATATGTAGTACAAGCTCATAAAACACGGAGAATTTAATGTGATTCATTTGAATAAATACTTAATTCAAATGGCATCCGAGGTAATGGGTGTAGGAGGGCAATGGCAAATGTATATTTTGTACTTGTATAAAAAAGGTGCAATAAAAATCAAAATTGTGTTTCAAATGAATACTTAAAATAACGTCGAATAAAGTGTACCAAAGCCATACCATTAACTACATTACAACTTGAAACTAATTAAAATTGCTTAATTTAATTCCTTTCTTCCTAGAAAATTGCTAGAAGTTGCGATTGAACAAAATGAGTAATCGATTTATTAGTAGCTAAAGTGGTTAATACACTGGTTACTCTCGGTTACAACCATAAAATATATTTCGTTGCTTTTCAAAAAATATATTTAAGTAGGTTTGTGATATTTTTATTTCAGTACGGCTCGTAAATCTAATTTCCCCTAGAAGCTCCTAAATTTGACAAATTTACGAGTGCCAAATTGTCCATTCCTCAACTTTTGCGACATCGCGCTCAATCTGTTAATTACTATGTTAAACTCTGCAGACCATTTATCACGAGGGAACGCATTAAAACGTACCGTGTCCACGCAAACGCTCGGGGGCTGGAAACTACTTATGCTGCCAATAATCCCTCTGCCCGCTTCACAATTCGTGTCGAAGAGTTAAGAGTCCGCTCCTAATTACAAAATTCTGTATCTGTTACAATTGAGATATCTTCCTTTCCGACAGATCCAGATAACGTTGCAGCAGAATCATGATTACCCGAGAACGTAGACTAGGAATATTTTCTTACTCCAAGGACCGTATCATTGATTCTCCAGGTTTTCGTGGCGAAGGTATGCGCAGTCACAGAGCATAATGTGCCTAATGAAGAGTTTTCGACTCCGGTTAAGGGAAACGGATGAATTAATTGGTAATTTTGGATTCTGGAAGTCAGGGTAAGGGGGAAAAGTGATGACGTCAGCCCCGTGTGGGGTGAGTGCAAAATCGTTGGGGAACACGTGTTTCGTGTTAAAGGCGATCATAAATAACTCACGTATGAACAGGAAAGGCTTGTATATTGAAAATAAATTTAGTTCTTCGTGGACTTTGAACTACAATGAACTGATAGGCTAGATAAATCGTTGAAAATAAATGGATGTACCAAAATGGTCATTAGTTTGTTATTTGGTGATGTAGCTTTATTTTTATAAATTGCAATAGCTGAATTGACTCGTATGTTGAAAACTGTTTTGTTTGTGCGAATTATTTGAAATCCTTTAGAGCAAAAGTTCCACAAATAATGATAGCTCACGGAGTCCTCCTCTCATTAAAAAATGTTTAGGTGGACCGTCTATATGCAGCTTTTAGTTTTTTATTGATAGTTAATAGTTTATAATAATTTGTAACTTTTTAGGTTATAAAACAAAGCAATATAGGAAAACAAACCGTAATGAAACAATATACATTTAATAGAGCATATAGATTGGTGCAGAGTTCTCTGCCTCCAGACCCCCGACTCCTGTCATCGCATTAGTCACGGTAACATTAGACACGGTATTTAGAACCACCCCCATTCCCTCCCGCAAGGTTTCTTTGATGTGGTGTCTCCCCCGACCCCGCTCGACACCATTTGACCCGCTGACCCCCCACCCTTTCTTTGATGGACCGCCAGAGGAGGCGATCCTCGCATAGTACAGAGTGAACATAAATCACTGGATTCCCCAAGGCACAGGCAGAGAACTCTGCACCAATGTATATGCGCCATAAAGACTTTTATTTTATATTCGAAAACTGTCGCATTTGCGTGTTATCTTAACTATGCAACCTCCCAACATAAGACGTTTTTTTTTTATATTTTGTCATTTAATAAAGCATATGGGTTAAGATATTTACTATTACATGATTTTTGTGCTGTTCCTCTGCTTTTTTGCTCCTTCAATATATAATTCCAAGCAGTATCAAGCAATATCTGAACTCGTGTTTTCACGTTCATTCTGTTACTTAGTTTTACTTTTATAGAAAAAGCTCATTCTTAAAGGTAAGTTGCAGAAAAGAGAAGTATATACTGCAACTATTTTAATGGCAACTCTTTATAAGTATTTCTGTCGACTCAAAAATCAAAAAAACTATTTTCTCCGAAAGATATTCTTAAAGATCAATATGCAGTAGCACTGCTGATGTATCCTGCTTGGTAAATGCCAAACTTTATATATTTGTTAAACTTTTTTCCATCTTAATGTGTTTGTTCTCAATATAGCTTTTAAATGATTCAAGTCGGAAAAAAAATCTCATTATCGAGATTTTTAATTATTCACTGACCGCAGTTTATGGTCCACTGATAAATAGCTTTTAATGTTTTTTTTCCCTCATTTTACTGCATGATTATATCTGTATAGGGTAGATGTCCCAAATATCGCCTACTGTAACTTTTTTTCGATATTTCATCCACTTTTTAGTTTCTGATTAGGCTGGAAACTCAAAGAACATCCCTAAGAACTATTTCCTTTGGTATCCTGAGATCGACCAGCTCCAAAACCACTGCCAATTTAAGTTATGTTGCTAAATTGGAAAAATTTAAATTTCCAGTGAACCCCAGACCGATTCCTATTATTGCCTACCTCTGTTCCTATAATCTCCTACCAGGCGAAATTAGGAGCACCTGTTAAAAGGCGTTTTTAGCAAAGTCTCTGTTTAATGCACTTTCAAATGGTATAAGCAAAATTAGTATTTGGATGCACCTACCTGGTCATTCATTGGATTCTTATTATTTGGAGCCAAAATTTACGAAGGCAACAGCCACAACAACTTCAGGCGCCATACAGTTTCTGTTGTCAGTGATAAGAGCGTTGTCGTTATTGTCGATGTTAGTACAAACCCAGAACTAAGAAGTTACTGCATTTTCTCATACATAGAGCGAATTATACTTTGGAAACACGAGTGGGCGATATTAGGTACAGGGGTGATATTTGGGACACCCACCCTATACAATTCTTTGGTTCAACATCGATAGGCATGTCATGAAAGTTGTATCATCAAATTTTTGCATTTAAAAGTACCGTTCAAGCAATCCCTAATGCGGAAATGAAAATGACAGGATTAAATTTCATGGCCGAGTGAAAAGACTTAAGCCTAAAAGATGAGCCTATATAAAACATTAAGTGAATGCTGCATTTATAATTAATGTAAGGGCATTGATGATTTATATTTTATGATTGGTAACATTGTATTTATTTATTGAGGATTATTTAGTTTTTATTTATTTATGCTTGAAGCTCATTCAGTCGCTTAGGAAATTTTCGTAGTCATTTTCCCATCTGACCAAATAAGCAACTTAAATGACTTACTCCTCTGTTAAGCAGAATCAAAAATTAAGTAACAGCTCTAGAACGGAATACGAAATATAGTTTGAGTGAAACTAGTAGCCTTTCTTTAAATAATGTCTCGTTAATTCTAACTAAATAACTGCTATTTTCCAGACATAAGATTAAGAACTTGGGTAAGAACATGGCATTTCAGTCGCTAGTAGCCTTTGTCATACCTTTCAACAGTTTTCTTATTGATTCGAAAATTGCTTTTCTTTCCATTAATATTCTTTTCATGGCGTTTAAGACATGACTTTCATGAGAATGTGCCGCGCCAGGAAAATATAAATGTGTTCAGCAATTTTCCCTGATAAATGTGCCTTACAAACTCTCACTGTGCTAATCCTAAAATATTGATTGCTATGAACTTGAGTTTTTGTGTGTCTTCACTTGTATTGTTCGTAATTCCCACGTTCAAGAGTTTCTTCGCTGAATAAATTTATCTCAGTTTTGCTCTAGACACGTGAAAATATGTGGACCAGATTCTAGTAAGTTGGATCATTTAGTTTTTGTGTTTTTGTTTAATAGAGCAGATATGTATTTACAAAGGTAAAAATATATATATATATTCTTTCAAGTGTCTTGGTTTTTATTTCTAATAATGAAAAAATTTGAAGTAGCAACATATTTTAATTCTTTTATAATTAAATTTACTACTAGTAATAGCATGTTGGGTAGCATATTTTAAATTTATAATAAGAATACTTAACTGTCCGTAAAATAGTTTCATAGTAATAAAGAAAAGCAAAACACCGCACCGTTAGCATGTTTTGCAAATTCTTTTATTAAGATCTATTAATATCGCCATTAGACGAGGTGTATCCACAAAGAAAGAACCGATTGCGTGTAGAAAAGATAGGAAGGAGTTTCTGGAAGATTGTATTGCCAAATGTTAAAATGTATATTACACAATTTTCTACTTAGTTGCCATATTTATTGAGGCATTTGTCGTATCGCGAGACTAGTTTTCGTATTCCTTCGTCGAAGAAACTCGCCGCCAACCTATTCAGCCACTCCTTCACAATTTCTCATGTTTCTTGATCACTCTGTAGACTCTGACCGGCCGAAAATCTCTTCAAGTAGGGAAACAAAGGTAACCGCTAGAAGCTATGTCGGGACTATACGGTGGTTGTTCAAAAATTTGCTAACCAAACTGTTCAAGCCAAATAACCAAACTTGCACGGACGGCGATGTGCGGCAGCGCGTTATCGTGCAAGAGACAAACTGCTGCAGACAGTAACTCATGCCGTCGAATCTGAATTTCTCGGCGCTGCTCCCTAAGTTTCACAGTAGGATTCAGCATTTATGGTCACACCTCAATGGTCGTACCTTATCATTTATGGTCTTGCCGCATGAATCTTTTTTTTGGCGTTCAAAATTTTTATCATTGATCCCACTTCACAGCTGGCGGGATTTTCGATTTCGATGTCCTTTAAACTAACACAGTAAAGCGAGACAATTCTATAGAACAATATAATTTGCAGCAAATGAAGCACCAGACGTTCAGAAACCAAATGATGGTGGCGTCATGAGAACGACGTGACCTGCTCATAATCTATGAGCAATTGGTTTTTACTTTGTGGATGCGCCTCGTAGTTTCATACATTTAACACTTTAGTTCATACACTCCCATAAGACGTTAACTGTAAATGCTTATTAAAAGAAGTTACAAACCTTAACTGTGATGTTTGTTTTCTCCATCAGTTTTGGTCTTTTACTAAAAAGCAGACAATTCGATCGCGTTGGAAAACAAATAAGTTTCTCAACCAGTATACACAAAAGATGACTGTTGACGCTTAAAGACAGGGTGTCCAGGCTAAAGATATCCAAAAGTTAAGACTTATTTTTACGGAACTAGCCTTTATAAATTAAAAGTATATATTTAAATAGAGAAAAAAATCTCTCAAAGTTTTTAATATCAATCATAGATTTCGACCATAGTATCAAATTTCGATGTGTACACCTTTTGTAGCACGACTAACGTCTAAATTGTAATTGTAACGTCTAAATTGTAATTCCTAGAACCTCTGAGTGTTTCGTAGCATATCAGGAGTTATTAGACTTTTTTGCTTGTGGATTCCTTAAATCCGTTATGTATAAAAAAAATTGAAGCTGTGGATCAGTTGAAGCATATCATTCAAGTTATTCCTGTAATAACTCCTGATATGCTACGAAACACTTTGAGAGAACTGGATTACCATTTAGATGTTTGTCGTGCTACAAAAGGTGCACACATCGAAATCTATGATACTAGGATTGAAATCTATGATTGATATTAAAACTTGGTGATATGTTCTTTCTATTTAAATTTTTTTTTAAATTCTAATGGGCAGTTTCCGTAAAAATAAGCCATAACTTTTGAATACTTTTAGCCCGGGCACCCTGTATTTTTGAAATCCTGTTTGTATACATAACGTATTTTTGTTGGCGCTATTGAATTTTATTTATGGGGATAGTGAAATGGTTTTCTTTATACGCATTTGTAAGACAAGACAGGTTTCAGAGTAAAAGGACCTGCTTTGGAATGACAAAATTCCTAGAACCCGTCTTCGTGGGCAGTTCTTAAGCAAAAATATGCATCTCCAGAGTACATGTATAGCCTTGTAGAGATAGAGGGGGAGAGGGGAAGAAAGATAAGAAACAGTCTTTTTTTTTTGTTTTTCAAATATAAGTTATAAATATTTTTCTTTATTGAGGGTTTTGAAAATAAAAAGAAATGTATTTTCATGTGTTCCCTATCAATATGCTAAATAAAAATATATTGTTGTATTATTAAAGGTAGCAAAATAACTAACCCGCCGCGCGAATCACTTAAAAAAAAAACAAAAAAAAAAAACAGACATTGAATTTTCATCTTTTCTAGAATGGAAGTTAAAGCATATGATTCTACGCCTGACGCTACTACATGAAAAAATAAACATCTCGAGCATTTCCTAAATATGTCTTTTATCGCCATATTTATGCAAATTGTGTACTTCCATTTGATTTCCATTGTACCGGCGCATTTTTACTACCCGTCCTAAATCGCCCTTTTATTATTCTCCCATCTTTCATTATTATTCAGTTTTACGATGTGCGACATGAAATATATTAATGTAAACACATCATAATGGAAGATGCTATTTTATGCAGAAAGTTGTTAACGGTTAATGCCATGCAATGGACTCGAGCATTTTCTATATGCTTATCATGATTGAACGATTTACAATGAGAGGGGTGGAACGGAATTAAGGGCTTTCGTGGAGAATCACTTTATTCTATCTTTTCTTCCAAAACCCCACCCAGTATATATTTGTTTAAAGCAGTTTCACCATGGTCATCTTTTTTTTCTGTCTCCTAAAGATTTTTTTTCAGTTTTTTCTTTTTTTTTTCAAATCCTCCTACTCTGAGGTTGGCACAAAGTTTTGTTCACCCCCTACTCCCAAAGGGGAAGGGCTTGAAACCTTGTCTACGTCTTAGTATCGTCAACTAAATCAATCATTGTCCGGATAAAAAGCCTGTGGTTTTAAGTGGATTTCGTGATTGGTAGTAAAAGGATTCGTGACGAAAAATTAAAATGCATTCTTTTTTTTTTTTTTTACTAAAATATGACGATATTGGTATTAGTGGTCAGAACCGTTGAACGTTAAAAGCATAGACATAAATTATGAAAGTTTAAACTGCAGTAAATTATAAACTTTAAAAAAAAGAGTAAAATACGAGTTAAAAGGGAAGACTTCATGCTTTCTGCGTCATAAAAATTCTATGGTTAAATGTATGTAAATTGAAAGGCTTTTGGAAAATCTTTTAGTGGAACTTAGTTGACTGTTTTAAATGTATCGGCGAATACTTATTACCAGTGGCGAATCTATTTACCATGTATAAGCGTGGAAAACTGAAAATATTAAGTAAAATAACAGATGAACAAAGCTACGTTGGGATGCAAATTGACAGTAGGTTTGCAAAAAGCTGTAGATTAGAAATGAAGTTTTTAAAAAAAATCCAGAAAATTGTCGGAACTGAGTTAGTAAAACAGTGCTGAAAAAGAAAAAAAAAATAGTGGGGAGGAAGTTATAAACAAAAAAAGTCAATGGGGATTGGAAAAGTAAATGAAAAAATAGCACGGGCATAAAAAAGTAAGGCGAAACAATTTGAGGGGTGTAAAAAGTAAAACGAAAGAAGTAATGGGGAGAGGAAAAATGGAAAAAAAATTGGGTTATGGTAAAGGAAAACGAAAAATTTAATGGGGTGTGAAAAAGGAAAATAATAATGAACAATTTTTAAGAACTAAATGGGGGGGGGAGGTTAAAAAGAAATATAATAAATTAGGGGATGCAAAAGGGAAATTTAAAAAAAATTAATAGGGGTTTAAAACGGAAAATAAAAAATAATAAATTAGGGAATGCAAAAGAAAAGATTAGAAAAAAAAACTAGTGAGTTTTGAAAAGGAAATTTTAAAAATAATAAATTAGGGTATGTAAAAAGAAAATTTAAAAAAAATAATTGGGGTTTAAAAAGGAAAATGAAAAATAATAAATTATGTTATACAAAAGGAAAATTAAAAAAGAAAATCTAATGGGTTTTAGAAAGGAAAAAAATGATAAATTAGGGGAATATGAAAAAATACTAAGGAAAAGGAAAATATACTAATGGGGGATGAAAAAGTAAAACCGAAAATCAATGGAGGAAGTAAAATAAAAAAAGGGAAGGAATTTTTTTTAAATGTATTGGGGATGAAAACATTTTTAAAAAAAATTCATTGGCGGATTAAGGAGTAAATGGAAAAATTCAGTGGGGAAGGAAAGAATGTAAAGAAAAGAACAATGCAAGAGACTAGTCAATTTCAGGGTTGGGAATTCAGCAATAAACACATAAATAGTAGACGTTTGAAATAGCGGCGCCTGTGCTGATTTAGAACACTGCTTCTGCATTCTGCCTACGGTGGGCAACGAAATTCCAAAGTATATAGGTTATGTTATGTCGATTGTTAATACACTGCGAATATCGCAGTGTTTTTATTGGAACACGCACTCCACCACGATCCACCCGTGGGTTAATTTTTCAGTCTTCCAGAACCATCTTGGTTCATGCGTGTATCTTCCTCCACTCGTAGATCCTGAAAACTGGATACAGTCCCTTTACGTTGACCTAGCAGCTCCAAAATATCTAGACTGACTCCTGAACTTCTCTCTTGGTTCCCAAATTCGCAAAAATTCACATCACGCTATACTTTCATTGCTGTTTGAACTCCAGCTTATTTAACATAAAAGTTAAAATCGTGTTCAAACATTTTTCAAATTTGATTACCTCCATCTATAAGTTAATACTTGCGTACATGTATACCCATGAATAACCCAGAGTAAAAGATCCTTCAAACGAACTCTGCAGGAGTAATTAACTTTACTGGAGTCAGAATTCGGATTTGAGGATGTGGATAGGCTTAAAATTATCTCTAATGAGCTTCAAAATCTCAAAGAAATGCATTTGTTTCAACAAAAACTGACGGTTTTAGAAAATGTTCCAATAGAAAACAACGCTGTAATAACTATCATAACAAAATAGTCAAGTTATTTAGCAGTAACAAAATTCTATATACATGAGCTGGGATATCTAGGTGTCTTGACTCGACCAAACAAGCAAGAGATACGTCATTAAAAATCTGCTTTAGAAGCGTCATTAAAGTATCAGTGAGAATTAAACTCGACTCGGGTTCTTCTTATATATGCCAGTATTTCGTGATTGCAATTATTCTTAAAAAAGTCTTTATATTCTTTTGCGTAACTCGATAAAAAGGCTTGCTGACTCTATCGAATAGTGGAATATTCATAGAGTTTTAAATTGACCACATAGTGTTTCTTCGACTTTTAAAATATTACTACTGTGTATTCAAATTTTCGACATTTAATCTTATTTGAGTGAGGGGTAAAATAAACAAAATTTCTGTAAATGTGTGTACAGTTTTCTGTTTATTTTCATACTCAAAGAATCCCATTTTTGAAAATTTAGTGGTGTAAGGATCAAAACGTTCACGGAAAACTGTTTTAGATCATACGCTGTGTAAGTTAATATTAACTTGTAAGTTAATAAATCTGGAACATTGAAGTATTAATAAAATAGTAAGGATTGCGAAAAAATTGTACTAAAACATTCGGAATCTTCAAAAGTTCTTGAAATTTTAATAATAATGTGATGGACGGATTTAAAGAGAATGGAGATAATTTTTTACTTAAGTAACTTGCATAAGGATACGTCTTAGATACTTGTGAAGAAACAATCACGGAAATAACTCTTTTTCGATACCACAATAAATTTAAAAACGGTAGAAAACTTCAAAACTTTTAAATAAAAGTTTAAAAAAGTTTAAAACTTAAGCTTTAATAAAAAAATAAAAATATAACTTGAAAAAAAACTTTTAAATTTTAATGTGATATTGAAGAAGTATTCTTTACGTAATTGCATCAGGATATTCAATATTACATCATTTTCATAACTCTTACACATTTACTAGTAATGAGGGCAAGCAATAGTTTAGAAAAATCGTTCAATAATTTTGACTATAGAAAAACCATATCAAGTGAAATATTTGAGTTTAGTAGCTCACTTATTTAAAACTGAACTGAGAAATATTCTTTATCAGACATCATGCATGGCTGATTTATTGTAAAATGCTGACTATAATTAATTTACGATTCGGATATATTTACGATTTACTTGTCTACAAAACTTGAGTAAAAGAAATTTTTCTCTAAATCAATAACTAAAACATATTTTAATACCGTTTCAGCTGAAATGTGTACACGTAGACTTTCTTTTAGAACGATATTTTACATGAAACGTGAAATCTAATTTGTGGCACAAGTGCCCACTCTGGAAAATGTAATCCTTTTGTGACAGGTGGCTCGAAGAGATGCTGCGGAGGAGTTCCAATCGAACAAACGGGGTGCGCCAGTCAGTTCGCAAACTGGAAAATCCTAGATTTATCCGACCACCACCTGATACTCTTTTTCCAGAAAACTGCCCTGCATGCATTTTAATATTAATTTATAGTTATTTGAATCTATTTTCTGCGTTTTTTTTTTCAATGTTTGGATGCAGTTTAGTGTGTTTTTATGTTTTAATTTCAATTACCTTTTCCCTCTCTTATATACATACATACATACATAATATGTATGTATATAAGAGTGTATATTACTCGTACATATATTATGTATACATATGTACGAGTAATATTATAGTCTTTTTACGGGTTTATCTTTAATTGAATTGATTATTTGCAGTTTTGTCATTTTAGGAAATTATTTGGGAATTTCAATGAATACTGTTACGGCCAATGACATTCCTGAAGCTTTATAATGGGTTTTATTGTTGTATTCTATGTATAATAGCGTTTACTAAACTCCAATAACATTATAGCTCATATTACATGCTAACTTTATTTTACCTTCCTCTGTGCTCGCGGGGTTAAATTTCGCAGTTAAAGGAGTATATTTATTTAAAAACTTCAATGGGGCAGTATAAAGTTTTTACTTTTATAATGTGTTTAAATAATTAATATATTTTATAGATTAGGTATAGATGTTTACGCATGCGCATATTTTCCTCTATAGAGGCGGATCTACTCCCGATTGTATATGTATACAATCATATACAGTTGACTCTGAACATTAGAAGAAAATAAGGGGCGTATGTATATATGCCCTCAAATCATCGTATAAAAAGTGCACAAAAAATGGGTTAAAATAATTTAGAATTCCCATTTAGTTACTTTCTTTCTTACTTTTTATTCATATTATATATTTTCATGGACATTTTATTACATATACCGCCCAAAAAAATTGCACAAAACAATAACACAAAAAAGACCGGTCAAAAACTGGTTTGAATATATATATATATATATATATATATATATATATATATATATATATATATATATATATAAACTCATAGCACAACAGTCCACTGTGGACCAAGCCCGGTGGTGCCCATCTCCGTTTTCTTGACCGTGGGCTTGGGGTGCTATACAGTATACAACATATGTCTCGGTCAGGTGGTCAGCCTGACGCGGTTATATATATATTTATATATGTAATGATCTGTACATCACTGATTCCTGATAGGCTGGTCATATTGTAATAAAGCATCACTGGCACGGTCCACGGGAGATGGGTTCACACCTAAGATTCGCGGGCGCGATTCAATCGCTTTTGTAGATGGGATAGAGCAGGATACGGGATGAAATAAACACCCGGTCTCACTGTACTGTAAACACATGATGGAAGGCGTTGAAAAACTCACACAACAGGAATTATAAGCATAAAATCCGTGAAATATTTTTATTAATCCGATTATCGAATACTTCACTGCACAAGACATTTCAGTACTCCTACAATACGGATAACTTCACATAAAGGCACAAATAAACTAGTCCGGACCTGCCAGAGCTTTAGTATCACTGGACAGCACACTGTATGGATGAACATGGACGGACAGTGGAGACACGACGAGATAACAGAAAGCGAAGCAAGGATGACACCAGAACAGGGCATAGAGCAGACAGAAAAAAACCCCGCGGAAACCCTTTGCAAGAGCTTATAAAGTATGAAGACGCTGACCGCTGAGAAATCTTTTAATTGGCTATAATTGGGCATCTGACTTGATAACATATATATAAAATTTCAAATATTATGAAATTTATCATATGTTATGTCTCAAAGTTATTCACTCTATAGACTGTATAAAATGTATCTAAATGAATTCATTTTAGGAAAACGAGCACTATACACATTTATCAATCATCTGTCATGATTGCAAATTAACTGTTTTCTGAATCAGTGAATGTATATCGTGGAACTTTGATATAAGACTGTAAATGTTTAAATAAGATAATTGTTAAACTGTGTATAAATACGAGAGAAGTGTTTTAACCCTCTGCTAGAATTGTAACGCTTGTATAATTCATTTCTCTACCTGCTTCAAACTCGGAAGAAGCTTGCGATGTGATTCTTTCAACATCGTATTCTCTGGCAAATCGGATAAAAAGAAAGAAAAACTGTGCTTTAAAATAACAATTTTGGAGTTTTCAATAAGTGCATGAAGATAAGAAAAACATTCTTTCGATTTAAAATATTCTCTTCACCCCTGGATCATAATTATTTGTTACGTCTTGAAATATTCAGTAGTTCACCCCGCAACTGTTATTTTATTGCAAAAAGATCATTAAGATGCAAACTTGGCCGCCCATTTTTCTTTGTGGCACTACCTTAGAAAATACCCTTTTAAAAACGCATACCTTCCAAAAACGCCCTCATTTTCATCACCGGCACTCCTCGCGCATGCGTAATGGCTGAAGTTATCATTTTCTGCTACATTAACTCTGGAGTCTTCAATAACTCGAGCACGATATCTCGTCGTTAATATTTCGTAACTTTTCCTTTTTACCCGGCTTTTATTATTAAACGTTTTATTTCTGTCGTTCAATGTGTCGCGAACATTTAAGCGAGACGCGTTTTCGGGTTCGTGTTTCGGTTTAAAAACAACCCCCTCCTTTTCCGGTAATTAAAATAGGATCATAACCGATGTTTTCAATGTAATAAAATGTTTTCCCCCGAAACAAGTGCGCTTCGTTAAGTGCGTTATGTGCGTTGCGTAATGAGTTAAGTTTAATGAGGTTTGACAGCTATTAATTTTAATGGTTTTTTAAAACCTCCCGGTATTAACATTCTCTCTTTCAGTGACGATTCCGTGCATCTCGCGTTTTGCTAATTTTAGTGGCAAGTGCCAGTAGTTGGCTTAAAGTGTTCGGTTTGATGTGCGCTGTTAATGCCGAATTTCCAACCATTATTTCCTCTTTTACTGCGCTAGATTTCAGACAATTTACATATTTCCAGGGCTGCGTAAATCACTTCTCCGTGTGGTAACTTGCGAAAAAATTATTGATCTAAATTTACGTGAAGCTAATATACGTGCAGGGGAAAGAGATGGAAGAAGAAAAGTTTTCTATCCAAAATGTCTGATATTACGCCTTTTGCTGACTTTTTTTTTTGCTTTCTGAATTTCAAACAAGCAATGGCATGCATAACTCTGTCCTTCATACAAGAATTCGAAATATATGGTATACTGTATTAGCTCTCGATAAAGGTATCTAGCAATCGTTTAACTTCGTCTTTTTTACTTTATGCCCGCTATTTTTTAACTCCTTCAGGGGCAACAACCTTCACCGTTTGCAAGGTGCAAAACTTTTTCCCGATTTTTTTAACCTTAAAAAACTTGCAAAGTTTTTCAATTAAAGGGGGCAAAATGTTTTTACTTCTTTAAACTGATAATAGAGGGCAGAACTAACCATTATTCTGCTCATTTGAATAGAATACATTGAATGCAAGTGAAAAAAACTAGACTTAGGCGTTTGCACTATGCAAATGGCGCCCCTCAAAGGATTAAACCAGTGCGGAGGCCCTTGTCGTGAAGACATTCGCCTATAATACACCGCAGTTTTGCTGGGCATTTTATTATGATGGCATCATATAGGCGGACCAGCATTACCCTTATGAAGGGACGACACAAGCGGAAGCATTTTAGTGGCGCGACGCCGAGATTCGATCCGAGCACCCTCAGCACCGAAAGCCAACGAGCTGTACCGCAAGGCTGCCGCAGGCCCATTATGCCCGCTATTAAGACTGTTGTGTTCTAACCCTCTTGGATTCGCTCACCTCAATGTTAACCTATGGAGAAAATTGGTCTTCTATTTACAGCTACATAAAAGCTGATAATCCAATAAAAATGGTATTTTCAGACTGCCTGAACTTTTCTGCACCATGCAACAGGATTCATTTTTTAAATTTCGTACACCAAAGGACTTTATGAGCGTTTAAAACACAGGATATCAGATTTCTCCCGAATAATTTAAATTTCAAAATATTATTTGCATTTAAAAAATGACCCAAATGTAAAATTTCTTTCTCTATTACGGAGTACAAGTTTTTAAAAAATATCTTTCAATCCAAGTCGTCAATTCTTCGACACATTTTCTCCATAGGTTAACATTGAGGGGAATGAATCCAATAGAGTTAGTACACAGCGGCCTTAAGGCCAAACTGAAAAATACTGAGCCACATACCTGATATGCAGTTATAATAATTTCCGAATTACTTATATTAAGTAGCTGAGTCGTCTGTCAGTTTTATTTTTAGAACAAACCATGCTCGCTAAAACTGTAATGCTGGCTGGCCTGCTTGTGAAATCAAACGATACTTGGTCTCTTCGGGATAAATCTCCGTTAAGCGGCTCGTTAGTCAGTTATTTGGTTAAGTAGTCAATTGTAACATCGTAAATCTCCATGTCACCTGTGTGCTAGCCAAACCGAAATGAGAACTTGCGGGGTAAATTATCGTGTTACCTTCATATCAGAACACGAAATATTATACTGTATTAGCTCTCTTTAAAGGTATCTGGCGATCGCTTAAACGTAGTCTTCTTTACTTAATGCCCACTATTAAGGCTAAACTGTAAACTACTGTGCCACATAACCGATATGCCTTTATAATAATTACCAAATTACTTATGGTAAAGTAGCTGAGTCGTCTGCCAGTTTTAATTTTAGAACAAACTATGCTCGGTAAAACTGTAATGCTGACTGACCTGTTTGTGAAATCAAACTCTACTTGGTGTCTACAGTATCAATCTCCGTTAACCGGCTCGTTAGTTAGTTATTTGGTTAAGTAATCAAATGCAACATGGTAAATATCCATGTCACCTGTGTGTTAGTCAAACCAAAATGAGAACCTGCGTGGTAAATTATCCTGTTATCCGTGAACTCTAAAATCATTACACCTCCATGTTTGGTAAACTCTAAATCGCATTTATATTTGTCTTTTAGACTGAAATCTACTGTCATATCTTACATGAAAAATATCTGTTTTCTTTGGTAAAAGTTTTTATTGGATCATATGATCTAAAATCTTAACCACCTATGTGTTGGTAGGTCTGTCACATTAACTGTCTCAAGCTGCATGCTGTCTGTTATTAGCGCCCTTTACACGTACGCTCTTGGAGTGCTTGGAGCGTACGGGATTGCGCGCAGGAAAACTTGCAGTACGCTCAAAAGCAGCTTTCCCTTCCTCTCCGACACCTTCACACGTGCACTCAATCATGCGGGATTGTGGTTTCACGCGAGAAAGAGCGTACGTGTAAAGGGCGCTATTCGCTTACATTAAATGGTAGTCACAGCATGAGTCGTAAGTTCCAGGGTCATCAACATGATAACTAGTTAAGCGAGAAACTTAACCTTTCCGACACTTAATCTTGCATGGTACCATTTCACCTGTCTAGGATTTAACGTTAATCAGTTCTAGTATGGAAAATTTCCATTTGCATGTCGTTAATCTTTTAGATTAAAGAAGTGTCAGTTCATAAATCATAAATCTCCTTGCTTTTTAAGTTTAGGATGAGATTATTTTTGGATCTTCTGCTGGGAATCTTAACACTAGGGTGTTTGGTAAACAAAATCTATCATTCTCTGTATCGACTATTGATTAAAATTACTAATCCCTTAGATTTCTGGATAGCCTGATCTTTTAGTTAGAACTCAAGGCCACAAATATGTGATCAGCGGATTGAAGCGATTTCGTGTATGATGTTATTACTGACTTACAAGGTAGATTAGAATGCATGCTTTTATCACACATAGTTTAAGTTTATCTGAAGATGTTTGACTAGCGAGAGGAAATTCATGGCAAGAACCAGACAATAGTTTCGCCCTTAGCATAATGACTAGAGGACAACTAAAGGAAGAGAAAAGGGACGCATTTAAATACTTTCCACGAAAGCTTGCAGTAAATACCTTTTACAATAAATTATTAATTACTTACATTTGATTTCGAAATATATTTTGATCGAAAACCACGTGATACCCATTTAGTTAGGTACTAGACAAGTGGTGCTTAAAGAGAATTTCATCTTAGAACAAATAGATGCAGTCTCTGAATGCATATTATAGACCCTATACGGTATACTTATTTGACACAATGATCATTAATGGACATTTATCAGTTCTTGAATGTTTCATGGAGAAAGGCATCGACTGAAATGTTGTTCAATTTTGCAACATTTTTGCAACTTAACAAATAGCTGATTTTACTTTGCGCAGTATCCTAAAATTAACATAATTTTTATTTTTCGAAATTTTCTAAAGGTAGAAATAGAGCTGTCGCTTTAATACGTCTTAAAGCCATTTTTAAACATGAGTCAAAATATCAGGAAAGAATGCTTGTGAATTGGATTTTACAAAACTTCGGGTGTAAAAAGGGTTGAATTGTGGTATTATTTTAAAGGAATAAAAGGTTATTAGAGATTTTTAATTACCCTCATATATTATTTTTTTTATTATTATTTAAAAATAAGGCAGTCCTTGTGCACCACAATGTACAGCACAAGGCTTACAGGAGTAAGTAGAAACAACAAAATAACAAAGAAAAACACAGAAAAAAACAAACTAATTACAAACAAGACTAATTAAAAACAGAAGCAGCAAATGCAATAAATTTACAGAAAGAGAAAAAGGCCAGTTTGTGGCCGACCAAAACATGAAGCGGAGGAGGAAACCTAATGTTACAGGAATCCAATTCCACAATAAAATCCCTTCTCCCTTCAGTAAGCTTGGAGCACTCAAAAAGCAAGTGTTCGACATTTTGAACCCCGCCCATGCTGCAGGAGCACAGATCAGTGTCAGATAATCCAAATTTCTTGAGATAGCAATTGAAATTGCCGTGGCCAGTGAGAAATTTTGTTAAGTGAAAATCACTGTAAAAATGCTTGTTATTTAGTCTTTGCGAAATTGTGGGGGAAAATAGTTTAGTTAAAGAGGTAGTTGATGAATTCTGGTACAGCTCATTCCATAAGAGTATGGTCTTTTTGTGATTCTCATTGCGAATGTGAGATTTAGTGATGCTCACAGGATCAATGGCATTTAGCTTTGTAGCTTGCTTTGCCAGCCAGTCGGCTCTTTCATTCCCTAAAATGCCAGAATGACATCGGACATGTGAAAAACAAACACTAATTCCTCTAGCTTTAAGCTTGTAAAGAGTGATTTGAAAATTCACTACAATTTTGTTGCAGGAGGAAATATTACTAAACAAAAATAAGGATGAAAGAGAAATACAGTACAAATAAGAAACTTGGATGACTCAGTACAGTGGTTTGAGATCAATTTGAGTGATTTACTGAGGCACAGCAATTCTGCTTGGAACACACTACACTCATTTGGAATTCTGAACATATAATGTTCCCTTTCAGCAGCGTCTTGAAACACAACAAAGGCAAGTCCGACACGATGGTTGAGTTTACTGCCATCAGTGAAACACACTACAGGAAAATTACTAAGAACATTGTCATCATAACCGATAATTCGATAGGAACACGTTCAGCAGGATGTGGAAGATTCGAAATAAACATTTTGGAATGTTGGGTAGTATTTACAACATTATCTTTAAAGTCTTTATTTTGCAGGATGAAAAGGTCAATTGGGGTAAACCCCGCTATGACAAAGCAGGCTTCGACAGGCAACTTACAATTCTGTAGCCACGTATAATTCTGAGTAAAATTCTTCTTTGAATTCTGCGTAGACTACGGCAGTTGATCTTTTTTTTTCAAAGCGTTACCCCAAACTCTAGAAGCATAGCAGACAAAAGGTACGATTCCCTGTTTATAAATCATACCAATAACATTGGATTTCAATCCAAAGGTGTTACGGGAGACACGATTAAGTCCTTTAAGAATGTTTTCACATTTTTTGGAGAGATATACCATATGATTTTTCCAACAAAATTTGTCGTCAAGCATTACTCCTAGATATTTGATTTCATTCACCATTTCAAGCCGTATGTTATCAAAATAGAGTTGCCTGCTGGAAAAGTCCACATTCTTTTTCTAAATCGCCATAACCTTCGATTTATTCGGGTTGAATTCCATTTTGTAATCTCTTGCCCAATTTAAAATATCATTCAATGTGTTTTGAGCAAGTCCAAAAATATCATCAAGACATTTTTCTTAAAAGCAGATGAGCAGATCGTCCGCAAAGGCTATAGTTTTACATCCGGAGAGCTTCGAAAGCCTGACAAGAAGGCTGTTCATAATTAAATTCCAAAGAAGCGGGCCAGAGACGGAACCTTGGGGACAGCCCCTCTGCATGGAACGGGAAAATGAAACACGACCAACCGTAAGCGAGGCAGACCTATCATTCACAAAATCACTGACCAGATGAAAAATGTTGCTAGGAATAGCGAAATTTTTGAGCAAAACGAGAATTCCCGGCCACCAAGCATGGTCAAAAGCTCCTTTGATGTCAAGAAAAATTAAAATTGTAAGCAAATTCTTTTTCTTGCCTTTATCAACCATGTCTTTAAGGTAAAGGAGAGCATCTTCACAGCTTTTTTGGAGTGAAACCAGACTGAGTCTCGTTTAACAGTTTTTTACTGTGCAAAAACCAGGAAATCCTGTTAACAATTAGCTTTTCAAGACATTTTCCAACAGTTGGTAAGAGGCTGATACATCTCAAATTGTCCAGATGCGGACCACGAAAGTCATTCTTTTTCGGAATTAAAAAGATGTGACCCTAGTATATTATGTTACAAAGCATTTACAGAACTTGACATTTGTAAATGCTTTGAGCTTTGCATGAAATGAACTTTGCATGAAATGAACTTTAAGTTAGTTATCGGAAATGTATGATATGAGAAATATAAAGAATTTCATTCCAGCATGATAGCCTTAAAAATTTTTAAAAAGCTCGAAAAAATTCAATTTTTACCAAAAACAAAATTGTTCTTTTAGATGTGCATAAGTAGATGTGAGTGAGGAGAATCAAAGTTTGTGCAAACTTTCAGAATTTCACAGGTTTTTGAGTGTTTTTTAAAACCTCAATGTATATCCGGGAAAAATACATATCTCAGTTATTCATGTATCATACTACATATTCAACGCATACAAGAATGAAAATGACTGAGAAATAAAGCAGAGTTCCGCATGAAAAACTTGGCACTTGAGTTAATGTTCCTTACTTTGAAGTAACAACTTTAAAAGTCTTAAACTTTTCAGTCATGCCGAAAACAATTATCAGTCGTCTTTTCAATATGTTGGTATGTTTTAATTTAGTTTCTACTTTTGGTTTGGTGAAGTTGTGTTAAAGTTAAAATTAGGCTTGTAATGGGTAAAAAGTGTGATCAGTGGTTTTGTGTTGAGGGTTCAAAGTGATCCACATGCTTTTTTTGGTCCATTTTGAACTAACACTGCCATGATATCGCAAAAGCATCATATTTCTCAATGTAATGGTAAACCCAATCCGTAGTATAGTTTTGTTATTAAAACAGAAAAAAAGTCATTGGTTAATGAATTACGTTGGTTCAACTTTAGGTCAGTTTTCTCGGATAGTATGACTGTCATGGAACTTATTCACTTTAACTCTGGACACTCCATATGATAAGTACTGTGAGCCTTTAACTCAAAATTTCAAAAATTCCTAGTAAGCGGAGCAAATTTAGGAGGAATATATTAGGAAATGTGTTTATGTAGTCAAGGAATTTATCTGCAGCTGAAACTCCAATTTTCCAACATGGTAATTTATCCTTATTGTGTATTATATAACGTGTAATTTTGATGAGTCATTTACACGTAGTCTTCACAAGGAACTCTGACAAGAAATTTTACGTTAGAAATTCCTCTATATTTAAAAGTTGCTTAAATAAGAAAAATAGATAGGTGCAATTGTTTACGGGTTGATACAGTTGAATTAGAGATAATCTAACACAAGACTGTTTTGCTTTATTGGTTCAACGAAAGTAATGGAAATCGAGTTGTAATTTACTGCTTCAAAATATCAAAAAAGACCCGAAATTTCCCGAGAAGTTTTACTTTTTGCTTGTATACCCAAGAATAATCCAGAGTAAAAGGTCCTTCAAATGAACTATGCAGGCCTAATGAACTTTTCTGGAGGCATATTTCGGATTTCAGGATGTGGATACGCTTATAATTCTCTCCGATGAGCTACAAAATCTCAATGATATGCATTAGTTTCAATAAAAACTGACGATTTTATAAAAGACTAAGAGGAAACAACGCTTTAATAAGCACCATAACAAAATAGCCAAATCGTTTAGCAACAGTAGGTACCAAAATTCCTGATACATCAGCTGGGACATCTAGGTGTCTTGCCTCGACCAAACAAGCAAGAGATACGTACATTTAAAAGTTGCTTCAATAAGAAAAATGATCGGGGCAATTGTTTACGGCTAATGCAGTTAAAGTATAGATAATCTAACGCAGGACTATTTTTGGTTTATTGGTTCCATGAAAAGTGATAGAAATCGAGGTGTAATTGACTAATTCAAACTATCAAAAAAGGCCGATATTTCCTGAGACGTTTTACTGTTCGCTTAAAAAAAAATTCGATCGAGCTTTACCCAAAAAAGAGACTGTTTAAAAACAACTCTGCCTTTCAAATAAACAGGAATAACAAAACACATTCTAGGAACAAAACACATAAAAGGGTGAAACACAAGCTCGGTAGCTGAAGCAAATAGAGTGTATATCTCCCGAAATTTAAGGAAGTGTTATCGAAAATTCACCCCGACATTTCCACCAGCACCCCCGCCTTATATCCGAGTGATATTCTCTCCCGAAATAAAAGGACTTCGGTAGAGGGGGAAAAAAAGTGTAAGAGTCGAAAAGAAACGCGAAATTGAAGTCGACTTTCTTTTGACAAGTCTTCGACAATACTTCACGCCACATTTCGTCTGTCTATCAGCATTTTTTTTTTGTGTGTGTGTGAGAGAGAGAAAAATAATCATAATAAAAAAGGATAAAATAGCGAATGTGTTGAGAGGGGGGGGGGCAGCTCATGACTGTCGGCATCTTTTCTTCGTGTCAAAAAGAGACGGTTATAACGGGGTTTTGACTTTGTAGAAGGATTTAACAAGTACTTCAAGATTGAAATTTTTGTTCAGTTTTTTTTCCCTCCAGTCTTTGAAAAGATAAAGTAATATTTCATTTGTAAGACTTTTTGTACTAAAAAGGGGAAAAAAATGACCGGAAGTGGCACAAAATATTGTTCACGAACCATGGTGTGAATGAAGTGATGTCATTTTGATTCAGTCAATCTTGCGGCAGATTTTTTTTTTTCCTACTTCGGAAAAATATTTTGAATTTAATAATAAACTTTATTTTCCGGTACATTTTCTCCGTCCATTTCGAGCTCTTTGTTATTTTTTTTTTTTAAGTTGTCGGAATCAATCATTGGCGTCGAAAAGAAAATACGTAGCAGGTGGTCCAAACCAGACTTTATGAAGATTAAATAATACCAATATATATTATTTATTCTTAACCGTATTTGAAATCTGGTTTCCTTTAGTTTTATTCTTCAAATTGATTTAAAAATAATAATAAAATTGCCGTCGAAAAGAAAATATGTAGCAGGTGGTCTAAACTAGACTTTATGAAGATGAAAAAAAATTATTTAATTTATATATTATTTTGATTAAAAATTATTTTGCTTAAAATATAACATTGCCGTCTAAAAGAAAATATGTAGCAGGTGGTCCAAACCAGACTTTATGAAGATTAAATAATAACAATGTTATTTATTTTTAACTGTATTTGAAATCTGGTTTCCTTTACTTTTATTCTTTTATATTGATTTAAACAAAACTGAAAAAAAACTTTTTGCTTCAGATATTAAACAGGTTTTTTTGTACAATATATTTTTCTATCACTGTAAGGAATAGTTTAGGAGGCAGAAATAGATAGAAGCTGTAAGTTTTAATACAATTGGAAGATAGGGGTTCACGTTATCAAAGATCATAAATAAATGAACCCAACAGCTTTTAGCAAATGAAATATATATATATATATATATATATATATATATATATATATATATATATATATATATATATAATCACCTTTGTAGAATTTGCTTCCTGATTGTCGAAAGTTTCACTGCTAACGCTGAGAGATTTTAATGAACATGATAATCGCTACGTGTATTAAATAGGAATTTGTAACTGTATATTATCGCAGATGGCTTTAGGAATAACTATTAACTGCATACTGAAATCTCTGTGCATAATTTGAGTATAACTTTGTGTCTTCAGAAAGGCGAGTCAGGTGTCTAATTTTTCGTCCCAAATCAAACTCTGATTATCAGATTTAAAGAAGAACGGGTATTCCATATTATATATATTTGTTTCTCAACATATTCAACAAGGGCACACCCTTTTTTTTAAATAGGAAAGCAATATGCAAGCCCCAAGCACATAAAAGGGTGACCCTTAATTGATTTGAGAGAACTCATCTTCCATCAATGGTGTATATTCGAAAGTCTGTTACTGAAACAGTGAAAACCATTAAAAATGAATTTTGAAATTCAAATCCATATCATAGTAGTTTAATTCAATTTTACTTTGAAGGATAAAGAGTTTAGTTTTAATCATAGCAGTACAAAGGTATATTTTATTTTATAATACAGAATCGGGGTCTGTCGAAGTGGAAATTTTGAAAAAATAAAGTTCACTACATGGCAGAAAATTAATGTTAGTAGTGTTCATGCCAATTACAAATTTGTTTTAGTAGTTGTAAGTATCCGTGATAATAGGCTGTAAGTCCCGTTTTATTCAGTTATTAAATATCAACGTCAGTTGATAACTAAAGTTAGAATATCGCAGTGTAGCAAGATCTTCCATTAGTAATATTGAAATAAATAAGTGAAGAAAATGGTTCGCTATGACATTTCCAATAAAAATAACTGCAACTTATAACAGCTGAGACCCTCTCCCACGGAAAACCATTTACGGTGTTTTGGGGAGATCACAACCCGTAGACCTGATATGCACATGACTTCACGGGGAAAATACCGTTTGAAAAGTGGTCAGCTTCTCTGAATTGTACATCTTAATACCATACTCATATTTTGAAATAATATTATAAACTCTACACGTAATAATACAAAGTATAATGACTTGTGAAATCACTTGAATAATTTATTTGATTGTCATAAAATGATCCTATGGACTCATATCTTATGACACCTTTTTCTATTAGGTTCTTTAATCTATTAGTTTGTCCTCTAGGACAGAAAAACTGAAATCTAGGATTCATTCAGAATCGGAGACGTTTGAGTTACTAGAACAATTATTTGATTTTGAAAACCTTTTACTCATAATAGAACGCAGTTTTTTTATCGAGTTAATAGAAATAATTATTATTAAACTTTTGAGTTTTCTGGTAAATATTGTGCCTTCATAAATCAATGTCAATACCTTACATTTTCATTTTTACAATACTGCTCAAAATTAGATTTTTCCGTGCTTCCCTTGTATGAACAGTTTGGGAAAATTATACTAGGCGAGTTCAAAATTTTTTATTTTCTTAGAAATTTTGTAAAAATGAATATGCATTTTTTACCTCTGATAAGCATTAATAAAAGCAACCGTCATAAAATGTCTGGCTGCAATAAAAGTAGAAAATAGAATTATTTAAATGCTATTAATCATTGTTTTCTGACAGGAATTTTAAATTTTAAACGTTGCACGTGGTGTATTGAGTAGAAGTAATATAAAAAAAAACTATCGGAATTTTCAGTATAACAACTTTTAAATGCTGCTTTAGTAGCATGCATTTAAAATGGTGTGATATTGTTAATGGTTTTTATTTTCAATTTTTTTAATGTATTATCATTCCTTGTGCACTAATTATATTTCCTTCCTTAATAGGTTTCATTTGTCGATTCTGTATCCCTAAATATTGTTTTTAAATCTTTTACAAATTTTTGAAATTCGCTTGGTTTCATAATGCTATTTTGTATATGCTGTTGAGATAAAACACGGTTCGATTCCAGAAATACCAGTCAGGTATAAACAATCCAAGTAAATCCAAATAAATTATGAAAATATACGAAAACTCTCATTTTTATGACTATTTGCGCAGTTGAATTCAAAGGTATGTTTTATACCTAAAAAATGTAATCAACAGTGGCAGTAAGCGGCTTCTACCGGTTTTAAGGGACCTTAATTCTAGCCAAAAGAAAGGCTGTCATGAATTAACTGAAACCATGGTCGTGCATAATACACAACACGTTCTACAGTTGTTGCGTCTAAGCATAATTTATAAATCTTTACTCTGGCTGAACGTGTACGATCTAAGTACAGACACGCACAAATCGAAAATAGATTTTAAGGTTAATGTTTTATCATCATACAATGCTTTAAACTGTGGCAATCATTCGGAAAATTTTTCGGGGGCATAAACAAAATAACAAACTATTATCCTTCGCGGCTTTCAGAATAATGATTTTTAAAAACTTTTAAAAAGTTTCTTTCCCCAATGTTCACTTTCAATTTCAACGGAATGAAAAAAGTTTTAAGAAAAGAGTGTTACCAGATGTTGCAAAATATACATCAAAACACTCCTGCTTCCATAGTAGTTAGGGTAGCTGTATCTGTTAACGTAAAAAATTGAAAAGAAACTTTTCGAGTTCTTTAAAAAGTGGGAAAAAGCTGCGAAATAATCAAAAAAATAAATTTCAACCGCAAAACGATGTTTTCGCTTTCCTTTCCCTCCTCTCCGACCGAATTCTATTCCTCTTTTCTTTTACTCGCAGTGTATAAATAAATCGTTAGTAGAATTTTAAAAATGGTGTGTTTTTGTCACATGGTCTTACGATGAGATTTAGTTTAATGGTGTTTCCTTTATACAAAGTACTTTTTCTTGAAATCATTTCCGCCGAAAATGTGGATTTTGTTTTGTGCCCTGTCGGTTTTTCCATTAATGGAGAATTTTTTCTACATTTGGAGCAGAAGTTTTACCTTAATCTTGACTGGCATTACTATCACGTTTGGTTTAAAGTCAATGAGAAAGGATTTAAATCTTGGATGCTTTCAGAAAGTAAATGGATGGTTTTAAATTGAATTTGACGTCATAGTAACAGAGAAGCAAGGATGTGACTCCTTCAGCCAATAGCGAATTAAGTCTTTCGCATGCGGTCTGTATGACAAGTAATTTTGATTTGAATATTCTTTTTCATTTATGTAGTTTGTATGAAAATGTTCTCAGATTTAAAAATAATTTTGAATTCCGCCAGGAGGAAATAACGATGTCAAATGGAGAATACAATTGGGAACATTGTTTTTCAAACTTTATATACATATCTTTAGTGGTTATGAACGAGATGCATTAAAAGTATTGGAATAAAAACTAAAACCAAAAAATTCCATCGGAATTCTGCGATATTGGATGCAGAGTGATTCTATTATATCGAGTGGTTATCACCATTTATTCAAGTAGTCAAAACCTAGGATTTAGTTGGCTGGGAAAGATTAATTCTATTCTTCTTCGATTAATAATTTTCTTCCTTTTGTTTCCTGTAAATTTGTACTGGCATTCGGTACCAGAGTCTGTGGGTTCGAGTCCCACTCTTTTCATGGACGTTTGTAGCCGTTCGGAGTAGGTTTTAAGCAGTAGGTCTCAGTCTAATTAGCCCTCGTTAGCAAAAAAGTTGAAGGTGGTGCTTCAAACCAAATCTATAATTTTGTTGATTAGGACGCACTTGAATAACTCGATGAACCCTTCCTATAGGGTATAAAATGAATTCAAATAACACAATTTGTTCAGTGGCTATGTGTAGTGTTAAATACAGTAGTTAAGTGTAAATTTATCGTAAAACTCAGTCACCAAGTCTTAAATTTCGCTCCTGGCTGTAGTTCATTGAAAATTCGTATGTGCGTGAGTGACAAGGAATAAATTCCTGATTGAAATACAAAATTTGACACTTGAGTAATTTCCATAGAACGGGAGAGATACCCCAATGAAGACAGTCCCGGCTTTATTGTCAGTACAAGTAGAAGTAACAAATTGTCTGAAGCACGCGAATCTCAGAGGGGAAAGAGAACGTGGAACTGTCCATATTCTCACTCTAGAACGACTTACAAGCTGGCCCTGCTTCTTTCCAAGAGTGCGATCCAGTGTCGTTTGCTCCATCCACTTCCAAATTTACCCCAGGTGGAAGCTTGCATTATGGAAGTTGAAGCTTAGACTTCATGTATAAAACCAAACATTTCAGTTTCGTTTTCTGTGAGTGACTTAATTTTCCCTCCCGTGCTTTCTTAAAACGTGGGTATGAAACTAATTGATACTAATTATACTTAACTTCACGCTTATAATTTTGATACAAGTAAAGGAACAATTGAATGACTCTACGGATTTTTCGAGTCATATTGTGTGAGGATGTTTGCCATGTATATTGAATAATTAGAAACATGCTAATGCTAAACGAATTGCAATGTCCGGTCGTGATGTCTAAATCTCCGATCTGTTGTTGCTAAGCCAACTGGACCAGAAAATGCTCGACCAGGTCCTTGAGGCTCTGTCGTGTGAGCAAAAGGGAAGCAGCAGTATCCTGATCTTCGACAAGCATGCTGACGGGGATACATAAACAGTCCACAAATGGGAAGGATTCGCTGGAGCAGCAGAACAAGATCAAGGGGAAGACCTTTGTAGAGTTCTCGAAGCACATATATTTAGTATTAAATATCCGATCTAAAAATCTGCAATGGTTTCCAAACGGAACCTTTACAGACTTTATAGCCGTGATGAATACATCGTGAACCATAAGAGAGCAGAATTTTCAAACCATTACGTTTTTATCTTCCACGGAACGTTACAATACTTATTGTAAAGTATTACGTTCTACGTCCTTTCATGGCCAATGTTCCTGTGGTACGTCCAGTGAGTTTAACGTCACTTGAGTAGCGATTTTTAAAAGAACAAAAAAAATAACTGAATTAGTACTAACAACTTCTTTCAAGTAGTTTCATATTACACACTATTGCTGCCATTTATAATTTTTTTAGAATATTAGTAGCTGTTCATAAAAATTAAATAATAAATCTTCACAATTTTGATATTGGATTTTAAAATATGCCAATTTTAAAATTTTAAGTTTTTTTTTTTTGCTAGTAACAATGTTGTTGATTGATTCCACATATTAGTCTTAATTGGGTAATGTTGAAAAAATCTGTTTTAATGCATTTGGAAAAAAAAAAGTGATAGTCAAGTGATTTTTAAAAAATATAACCATGTTTTCCGCCAGTTTAAATTTTCCACAAATTTCTCATCCATCTCCTCAATTTGTTTAAAGCTACTTTGTACTTTGATATTGGTCATTCATAAACCCACTAACTCAAATTTTATTACAAATCGCTCTCTTGTCTTTCAAATTTCCGAAGTAAAATACAGTGGAACCCGGTATATAACGAACTCAGGGATATAACGAACGAAAATTTTGGTCCCGCCATTTTCCTGTTGTTCGTAATTTAATTATTATTGTGTCAGTTTAATGTAATCGATTTTAGTCGATTTAATTCATTAATGATCATTTTTAATAGATTTTCATCATTTTTAATACATCATTAATGAATACACATTCCAACTAATGAGTTATACATTTTGTGAACTCTAGCATTTTTCTTAACGTTTCGGATATAGCGAACCACCGGATAAAGCGGACAAAATCTTTGATCCCTTGAAGTTCGTTATAAAGGGGTTCGACTGTATTTTTAAAAAAATTCGTACCTTTACGTTGTTATGAATGTTAATAATCTTGTAATTCCTATTTTTGTTTTTAAATTTTAATATCACCAGCAATTTTAAGGGGTCTGTTCATTGAAACAGTTGTTCCCGTTTTACTCTTTTTTTTTTCTTTTTTTCCCAGGTGTATTTCACCCTTTCACACAATATCTTCTCAATATTTTACTCTAGATAAAATTTTTGTCATCTTCCTGTTTTACATTAACGCGGAGGTCAATAAAACATTCGAATTAATCCTACAGTTTTTTTTATATATGTAAAGAAATAAAACCTTGAGAGTGGGGGTAGCAATCGCCACTTCAAAATTTTAACGCTTTAATTTTCGCAATGCTTCCCAAATGATTACGTGAAAAATGTGTAACCTCTTTCAAAGCCAGCCCTAACTACATTCATAAATTCTGATTACAAATTTAGTTTCTCTTTTGACTTCCGAAAGTTCCCCCCAGAATGCCCCCATTCACATTATAAACACACTCCCTCCAGAGAACTGCTTTTCGATGCTATGCATTACTTTACCTGAATTTAATAAATATGAACATTTGCATCGTTAAAAGCAAAAAGACCCTCTTAAAGTTATTTTCAAAAGATTTTAAATATGCGCATACCTTAAAGCTTCACTCGGAGTATAAAGGAAAAATAGCGTTTTGTGGGTGCATAGATTTTTGTTTGTTTAGTACAGTAAACGCAAAAATTAATATGCGTAATTTTGTTACCGGCGCTTCCGCGGGGCTGTCTTGCAAATACGGGTTTTTGCATGAGGGGGCATTTTGAGGTTGCTTTTAATGACCAAATATTAGGAACAAAAGGAAACGAATGGAGGATAGCATCACTTTTAAAACAATGTAGGTGCTGCAGTAAAACTCGCTTTATAGGTATGATATGTAACTTGATAAAAACATAAAATTTATTATTGGCGTGTTTATCATTATGTCATTGACAAGTCGTTGATATATATTTTTAGAACTTTATACACTAAAATTTTTGTATTTTTTTCTATGTAAATGTTTTTGAACACTGCGAAGCATGATGGGATATAAATATTTGTTTTGTTTTTTTTTAATTATTACGTTACATCTTCACACAGGTCTTGTGATGAATAGGCTAGACCCATTCAGAAAAGGAGTTGGATTTTTTTTCGAATGAGTACAAACTGAAAGAATTCATTTATCTTTCGGCTGAGAAATCTCGTTAAAAGTGTAAAGTAGTCAAAAGGTGTGAAGTGCGGACTTCCTCTAGTTGAGATGCTACCTTGCCAACAAAGTTACCGTGAAAATGAAGATCAAAAATCCTATAATATTGACTTTTGTTTATTTATATGTATTAATAAAAGGCAAAGTTGAAAGGGAAAAACCAGTATAAGCTCTAAAACTGCTTGCAGCCAGGGACTAAAAACATGAAAAAATAAGTATTAAATAGGTTTTAGACAGCGTATCTTCATAAGCGGTGCCGATACTATCTAAAAACCAATGGATTGTTTGTGATAAGTATGATCTATTCAATAAACATACTTAGACACCGTACAATCCATAAGAAACAGGAGAATTGAATATATAGTTGCTTTATCATAGAACACCAAGCCTGGCGCTAGACAAAGTGGAAGTTAAGAGTAGGAAACCGCAGGAAGACTGACGTCACAAACCTTGCATCCATGGAGCTAATGGAAACACAGAAGCAGACTTACAATGGAGGCTGTGTTATAGAACAAATAAACTTAAATTAAATTAGTGTTTTTATTAATACTAAGAGTAATTTATTATTATTTACTATTTAATATTATTTTAACTTAAGAATGTAATTATTATTAATTAATATTAATTTTTAGTAGTTTTTTGACTAATTTATCTTATTTATTTGTATTACTAATTAATTGCAACAGAACAAGCTATTCATTAAAGCTAAAACAACGAATTATGTGCTATATATATATATATATATATATATATATATATATATATATATATATATATATATATATATATATATATATATATATATATATATATATATATATATATATATATATATATATATCTCTGTGGCTTGGTACAAGAAGTGCCTAAGTCAATTTTCTCCAAGATGACTTTGTTTGCTTATGTCTGTTTAAAAAAAATATTTCCAATGTAAGAAGTACCCAAGTCTGTGCAATGGTTTAAAGGTTTTTACTAAACCATTCTATAGACTTGGGTACTTCTTACATTGAAAATATTTTTTTAATGAGACACAAGCAACCAAAGTCATCTTGGAGAAAACTGACTTAGGCACTTCTTGTACCAAGCCACAGATATATACCTTCTACAATTGGTTCTCTCTCAGTAAATTCGAGACAGAACTAATATGATAAGGTTATAATTGTGCTTGACTCTAATCCCTAAGTGAAAACTGGTGTAAACACTTATACGGACTCATTTAAAGGTTTTTAAATATAGGAACTTTAAATGTTGATATCCCATAATAATTCCTCCAAAAAATTCTCAAAGTATAAAATAATTAGCTATTTAACAGTGGATTTTAACACTTTCAATGATTCTTATGATTCTTACATACTTGTTTAATTCCATTACGATTATTGCTTTTGAATTTTTATCTCCACGGGTAAATAGAATGGCATGCTTTAGGCTCTGTCTGAAATATTTTTTGGAATGACGCGACGTCTGGATCTTTCTCTTCTCATCCAATATATGCCAGATAAAATCCCAAGAAGAAATTGCTGCTAACACTTACACGGAGTCAATAAAACCAGACTTTTAACTTCATATTTAAAATAGTATTTAAATCTTTATCACTTAATAATTCAATGAGCCTATCTTTTCTGAAGTGTAAAATAATTGACAGTTTGAAAGCTCATTTTAATACTCGTTATTATGATTCTTAAACACACATTTACTTCAATTAACGTTTTAAAGTGTTAATTATATACATGAGTGTGAATAGACTGACAAGATTTAAACTCTACTAGTTGGTGCCCGTCAAAACATGACGGCTGGATTGTAAGTAAATGTACTAATACACAAATTGTACTCAACACATCATTACCAAAATGTTGAAAATCATAATATTAAGAACAGAGAAATACTTAAAAAAATTACTATTGAATACAATAAAAAGTAATAGGGTTATAGTGCGAAATAAACAATTTCCGTCAGGTTTAATTCTGAATCTCACAAACATAATTAAAAATAAAAATGGCAGAGAGAGAGCTAGAGATTCCTCGGAGAGGCCTTAGTGACTATCTAAAGCCAGATTTAAACATGTCACTGAGCATGTGCAGAAAGCAATTTTCGATTATAAATTATCGCTAGTCATAGAGATTGCGGTTACAAAAACCAAATTTTACACATCTATAGATTAAAATATTTTGTTTAAGATCAAAAGGAAATAAATTGATGCAGTAGTTTTCTCTCACGGAGTGCCGAAATAATCGACTTTGCAACTTAAATATATAGACTAGTTGGTACCCGTCAAAACGTGACGGCTAGATAGTAAGTAAATGTACGAATACACAAATTATATTCAACACATGATCGCTAAATGTTGAAAATCATAATAATACGCAGAAACGAATGAATGTGTTTAAGAGGCCTCGTGCTTTGTGAGTATCTAAAACCAGATTTAAAAATGCCACTGAACATGCGCAGAAAGAAATTATTTTTGAATTGTAAATTATCACTAATTAAACAGCGCGAAATAAACAATTTCTATCAGGTTTAATCTTATATTTCGCAAACATAATTATCATAAAAATAAAAATACCAGAGAGAAAGATCTAGAGAGACTCCTCGGAATAAACGTGTTTATCATTAAAACATGTCACTGATCATGCGCATAAACAGTGAGTTTCTAAAGACATATTAAAACATGCCACTGAGCATGCACAGAAATCAATTTTTAAATGTAAATTATCGCTAATTAATAGAAATCTCGGTTACAAAAACCAAATTCGACAAATCTACAGATTACAATATTCCGTTTAAGACCAAAATGAAGTAAATGGATGCAGTAGTTTTCTCTCACTGACTGCCCAAAAAGTCGGCTTAGCAACTTAAATATATAGATGTCTGAATTTCTGTTTTGGCCTCGCGCATCATTTCAATATCTCTTTCCTCATCTAACATGTAAACGAAATCCCAGCCAGAAGTTGTTGCCAGCACTCACATGGAGTCAGTAAATCCAGAATTTTAAATACATTTCTCGTACTTTGAAATACCCTTCCGATTCCTCCACCCAACCTTTTAAAATACTCCCGTGTAAATAGATATAACACAATCTTTAACACTTCCGGAACATATTATGTCCTATCTAGATTTTACCTCAGGCATTAAAACTATCATTTCCTTCCCTCGCCGAACACCCATAAACTGATGACTGCGCCGTCTCCGCCCGTTCAACACCTGCTGTACCTGGGGCACAATTTGTTAGTATTCTCTCCCCCCTCCTTCCCCTATGTTAAACACTGCAGACAGACTTTCTTTCACATTACTCCCCACCCCTCCCCCTTCCCAGTGCATATACTTTGAATGGGTCAGTTTTACTGCTGAGGGACCGACTTCCCCCTTTTTCACAAGCGCTGTGCAGTTGCGGAGGTGCCGCTGCTTTGTGGAGGTGGATAGCATTTCGTGATGCTGAGGGGACGAGTCCAAATTTTGTAGGCTAACTTAAGAGTGATACAAAAGTATCTTTTTGCAGATAATTAAAAAAATACGCGTTGATGTAACATTCATTATGGTGTTTGTTTGAAAAAAAAAAACTTTTGGGATATTATCGTAAGAATGTTGAACTATCTTATTTCTCTATTTATTTATTTTTTTCCCTCACTAATGAGGATTTAATTGCAGGAATGTCACTGCATGTCTTGGAAACATATTTATTCAAGCATCTAATATTAAGATGTACATTATCTGCAAAGTCTCGAAAAAAGCTCTGGAATAATATTCGAAACACACGAACTTCAGCAACGTTTACGATTGTTATGAAATATCCCGTCGTTTGATTGAATGTTTTCTTGACAAGTTTCAATCACTTATTTATTTATTTAAGATAGGTTATCCTAGTTTGCGGAAGTTCCAATTTCTACCAACCAGTCTTTTTTTTATTACCTAGATAGTTTTAGTTATTTACCAAATTAGTTTACCAAATTTATTTGGGGCCATATTCAGAATAAAAGTGATTACGGGGTAATTAAATAACATATTGTAAATTTCATTGCAATTCAGAAGGAATATTGTAAATTAAATTGCAAACTATAAATTTAATAATAAATATAATAAATGAAATCGTATCACATATTTGCGGAAATTAAGTTTTTTTAATAAATTAAGACTTTTATTACCCGTTTAAAAAAATAGCGCTTTTCTTTCATTCATAACGATTTTGAAGCACCTTGTCGAGATTCGTTCAATGAAGCTGATACACAATCATAGTTTGCTTCTGACAATTCTCTTTTGTTGGCATTTTTTGTCTGGTAACAAGTCTAATAATAACTTCAATCAAACTGACGTAAACTGTCTGATGGTAAATACCTTTATTTTTTTGTGACCATTCCCTTTGTTTCGATTAGTTATATCTGTTAGCATAGTGTAAAATAGCAATTGTGAATAATTTAGCTCATGACACCCCTTTCTTCTAATTCTGAATTACGTATATCACTTCAGTTGTACTAACTTTCTCTGCTATGACTTCGTTAAAAAATTTGTCATTCCTCATTTTAACATTAGTGTACGATCAGTCCCCCTCCCCCCCCATACACTATGTACATGGTACAAGCTCCCCCTCGTCATGTGAAATCTTTTTTCGTATCTTCCAAAATTCGCAACGTGATTGCTTTTAAGCTCCCTAATTAGTACTTAATGGAATAAAAGCTTTTAATTGCTAAAAAGTATAGCAATAGAAATTTTCCGCAATAATACAATAAACGTATCAAGTCCAAAATACTGTGAGATATGTTATGCTTTTGACATAACCGCAATCTAGTCACTTTATGTACAAATATCTGTCACTCTTCCCCAAATAAAAAGTCTTTAAAACTAATGCATTTCGTCAGCCAATCTTCATCTGTCTGTGGTAATCACTTCGCAAAATGATGTTGAGAGTAAATGAAGAAAAAACATACTTGTGGGCAGGGGTGAAACCTTGTTGGAAGATAGAAGTTAACAACTCATCCTGACTGTTGAAATTACCCTTGTTTTGCATTGTCGAAATTAAAATTCTTAAAAATTCAAACATTTTTTTCGCTACTGAAAGGGACTTCCTAATTTTTTCTTAAGCAGGAGAGATTTGTTATTAGAATATATAGAAAAAAACTTTTTTAATTTAATTTTTCCACGAATGAATAAATTTTTGTATTACACAAAGATCATATTTGTCATTAATTAATAACTATTTTAGGGTGTACACATGATTTAATTGTAACAAAAAAAAATCACTATAAAGCTTTTCATGTTACTTAAGGTGGTTATGGCCCGATAAGAAAATTGCCCCTAATGCTGATAACACTAATGAATAGGTCTGAACCAAACAGGGCCTTTTTATCGCATGGGCAAATTGGGACTTTACCCAGGGCCCCCTGATGCTAGGGGGCCCCAAAACCCCCTTGGCATATGCACCTAGTACTTCTAATAGTATGTATAGACCATGGATAGTTCTTATTTTTATAAATGTTCGTAAGGGGGGGGGGGGCCCAAATAGCATCTGCCCAGGGGTCCCCAGCATTCATAATCGGGCCCTGGAACCAAATACCCTTAATACCACACTAGTTTCATTTGATAATGAATCTAGCTGTAAAAGAGTACAGTTGCATTATTGTATTAAGTTGAAATGGAAAACTTAGAATTCTAAGAGTACACATATGAAAATAACAAAAATGTTGTGTGTGTGTTATGTTAGTATTTATTGTAAAATCCACAGTCTTGGCTCACAACGTTTTTGAGCCGATAAACAAAATGTAAAATAAAAATTTAAAAAAATTAGCTATTTTGATTGACTCATTCATTATTTAATTGCCTGGATGTTTTAATTACATAATAAATGGGAGAGAGTTCATGAAATGTGGGTTAGAACTTTGTTCAACTGAGTAATTTAAATATGGTTTTAGATATTTTTGTTTACAATATATGGTTTTTTTTTTCATTCATCGGTATTTTATGTGACTGAAAAGTCAAATTAATCATCTATGAAATTCCATCTGCATTGAAGTTATCAATGCATTCATTCTGGTATCCGGTAAAGCTACAAGTAAAAAACTCAATCTTATTTGACGTCTCTTTAAAAACTATTCTTTAAGTGACAAATCTATATTTAAGCCCTAGGAAAAAATCTAAGACAAGAAAATAACTGCCATTTGCCTATGTTCATTTATAGCGTAGGCGATTTCTTACTCTGTTCCTGAGGAAGAAATCTGAACTTTCTTTAATTCAAATTGAGCTTATTTTACTGCTAATTACAGTTCTTCGTAGTATCTTCGTGCTATTTTATGACTTAATAACAAATTTAAACAGACAGGATTTACAGTCAAATATATATGTATGTGTGTATATAAGTATATGTATATATGTGTGTATACATGTAAAGGTAGATATTAAAAAAATTACAAGATAAAAAGAACTTTTTATATACCATGTTTTTAAATTTTCTGTTGAATCATATAAACTGGACAATTCTATGCATTAATAAATACTTTTTTTGATGAATTATCCCATCAACTTGAAAGAAAAGGAAGTTAATTGGAAGTTAACTTGCATTTAACTTTTCGTTCCCGTTTCGGCCAATAGATGGCTGCACCAGTCTACAAAGCAAAATTAACTAAAAATAAAATTAATTCTGCTTAAAGATTACTAAAAGTATTAAAATTATGCATTGTCATCGTGTTCTGAGCTATTCTAAAAGTTTCAAATGTCTAGCTAGTCGAAGTTAGTTAAAAATCGATTGCAAGATTTGTACTTGACAAACACACAAGAAAGGAAGTTAATAAAAACATGGTAATAAACACAATTAGCACAAGTCAACCCCCCCCCCCCAAAAAAAAAAAAAAAAAAAAAAAAGTATGGGCTCGATTAAAATTGAGTCGTTTAATGTTTGTATTTAGTTGTTAGTAAATGTGCGAAATTGTGATTATATAGTAATATGAATAAGTAATTGTAGAGAATAAACATATCAAGTATTTTAGATATTATAGCACAGTAGTTGAGTCAAGCATAGATAATGTTTATGTATGGACATGCGCTGTGTATAGTAATGCTTGTATTCATGTAAATTCCGGTCTTAAGATGAGGTTCCTGAGATTGACTGGTAGGATTGCTGTCGAGCGATAGGACTGTAGATTTTTTATTTTTTTTTTTCTAAACGCAAAACCGAAAGGTTGGGTCTATTATATTTGTATTACAGCTAATTACATTAAACTTAGGTTTTTGTTTCTATTTACTGATCTGTTCCACAAACTTTCGAGCAATAATTATAATAATTATATACTTGGTGGGGGTTAATCAGAATTGTGTTAATATAAAACCATTAAACATCTTTCAAGTCGTTTAGTAGTTTTAATGAGGTGCAACTATGCTATGAAACTTACTCAAAACTAATAGCAGGTAAAAAAATTAATAAGGAACTCTGCGTTTTGAAGATGTTTAAATATTTCCAGAGGTAATTTACTCTAATTATCTTGCCTCGTCATTAATTTTGAAGCAGTATTTTTCTATATTTAGAAAACTGGTTTTCATGAATGAGAAATTTTGAAATGCTGGATGAGAGCAACTTTCTAAATTATATATTGATAAAAATGTTATTTGATATAAAATATTCAATGTTCAATAAAAATTTTCTAATTGCTGCATCGGAATGAATTAAAAGAACTTCTTTATAAAGTAAAAATATAGTTTTATCAGCAATATTTTTTTACGTTTAAATTACAAAAACACACTTTCGTGTAGTTTTAGAGCTATTCATTTATCGTCAATATATATATATTTATTTTTTTATTTATATATTTATATATTTATTTATATATTTATTTATATATTTATTTATATATTTATTTATATATTTTATTTATTTATTTAAAATGTGTTTTCTAAACCATTGTACTGACTTGGGTACTTCTTACATTGAAAATATGTTTTTTTTAGACATAAGCAAAGAAAATCATCTTGGGAAAAAACTGACTTAGGCACTTCTTGTACTAAGACACTTATATATATACAGTCGAACCTCCATATATCGAAGTAGCAAATTGCGCGAAAAAAATTCGATATATAGAAATTTCGATATATAGAATTGAGCTTAGTCTTATCATAATTCTCCTAAAAAAATTAAAGCTAATTTTCGTATACGAAACTCCATTTCTAATTTATATGCGAATCCCATTAAATGAAAGTCAAGAACTAAAAAATGAATTAATATGAAAGATATATTGATTAGTACATATCTTTAAAAAACAGTAATGCAGACAGTGGTTACAATGATCACAGTTACATTGTTTTAAAAAAAACTACGAATATCTTTCTGAACAGCCAGTTTTGCGGAAAGTTCAAAGAAATGTTCGTATTTATTCAGTCCACTAAAAACTTAATCAGGGACATTTTCCGCGAATTCAATTCCCCGACGTATTGTTTCAAATGCCAAAAATTGCTAGATTTTATTCTAAAGTGGAATAAAATCTCCCTATTTGTCTGGACAAAAATTTCGATATAGGGAAGTTCGATATATGGAGGTTCGACTGTATATATATATATATATATATATATATATATATATATATATATATATATAATAATAGCTATGAGGAAATGGGAGCGCTGTATAAAAACTCATCAAGACAATCTTGTTGTGATATGCTAAAAGTATGGAACTGAGTAATTTTGTGAGTTAAAAAGTGACGAGGTCTACTTCGTTGACATTTTCATGCTTTTAAAAAAATACCTTAAATACAGGTATAGGAACATCATTTTTCCTCCCTATACTTTTGATGTGTGTTTACTCGTGAACAGATCATTTCTAACGCTTTTTGAAGTACATATGCGTAAAATATATATTTAATTAAGACGTATGAAAACCTTGACATAGTCTTATAGATTCTTCACTATGAAAAATCGGATATTAAAAAATAAGAGGACATGTATAGTTTCATTTTAGTACCCAAAATTCTTTTTTTTTCCCTTTTGGATTAGTATCTATGGCACTATTAAAGTAGGTATTGATATTTTTAAACCCTTTTAATTTATCAAGTGAAGTTTGGCTATTAATAGTGCTACTTACCTGAAAGTATTGTAATTATAGTGAATATAAAATTAAGCAGCATATGTTGATGATTATTTGATATACTGTATGCAGACAAAACAATAATAGCTTAAGTGCGTATAAGGCGCAGCATAACGGTAGTGTTGTATAAAGCTATATTCTGGGAAGCATAGCAAGCAAGAATGCAATTTGAACTTAAATATATAGTACTAGTAAAGTTTATTATCAAATTCTTAATGGTAAAATCTGTAGATTTATGATACTGTTTCACTTAGAATGTAGTTAGCCATGAAAAAAATAAAATAATAATAAAAATACCAAAAATAAATAAATAAAATTTAGGAATAATTGATCATGGAATTGCTATACAGGTACCAGTGTTTAATCATGTGGCGTTATTTAAATGCTACAAATTATAATATGGAACATAGTTCGGTTCAAATGGTTTGTATTGCTTGTATGAAAATATGGAAAGTGTGCTTCACTGAAATGTTCAATTGTATGAAATATGATGTATCGAGTAATGATTAACAGAATATTGTAAATACAGTGAAGCATGTACCGGGTGTAATTGAATAGATTATCTAATATATATTATATAAAATATGAAAAGCAGTAAAGGTAGCTCATTAATATGCTATAATATAATGTCAAAATGAGTTAAAAATAAAATGAATACATGCATCGTTTTGTAAATATGTATATATAGTATCATTGTATGTATCACTGTAACGTAAGGTATATTTTACAATAGTATATTGATAATTTATTGTAATATTACACAATTGTTTTTGAAATTAGAATTAACAAATTGGAATGGAATTTAATTGTGAAGTATAAAATGTAATTGTGTTGTATTTATGTAAATGGTGCTGTGCACAGTGTTGCAGATAGTGTTGTGTATAGTGTAAATAGTGATATGTAGAGTATTAAGCAGAGTTGAAGCAATGTGTTGTATATAGTGTATTTATATACAGTGCACTTATATATTGCGTATTATTGTATAACACAATGACAAATATAAATATTACAGGATAATACTTAAAGTTAAAGAAGAACATGTTGCTTTGGTGTGACGGCTCCGCCGGTCCTGATGAAGTGGACTGGTAGGAGCGCTGTCGTGACGACTTTTTATCAGCAGGAAAATTCGCCGCATTATCTAGCGATAGGGACGGCATGAATCCTTATCACGCGACGAAAAAATAATTAAGATTTTTGTTTGCTGAATTAAAATTCAAATAAAAAGCAGGAACGATAGTATTTTTTTACGTGTTACCATCATAGAATCAAATAATAAATTTCAGTAGACTCCCGTATGATGCGAGTTCATACAACTCGTTAAAAAAAGGGCGACGACTTCATTCGTACAACTTGATTCCCGTATTACGCGCTATAGAATAAAATGCGGGAATTTCCATTTCAAACACTGTACATACAATTATTTTTATGCAAACGAGTTTTTAAAAATTTTTTTTAACGATTTTGATGCAGTAGTTAACATATGCCAAGTTGGATTTCACCGTAAAAGCAAAGTTTAAACGGGATAAAGTTAAGCTAGTTACCCGGTAAGATATGTATAATGAATTAATTTGTTAAATTGCATTTTTTTGTCATTTATTAATTTGCATATGTAATAAAATAGTTTTATTTAAATGAATATTTTTTCTGATATTTTGTCTGATAAATCATTTTATGCGCTCAAGTGTTATATGACAATAATCACTCTAACTTTTACCTTAGTATTATTCGCGTTATACTAGTTTTTTACTCGTACAACACGATTTCCTATAACGCGATTTCATAATTCGCGTAACATATCAATCGCGTTATACAGGAGTCTATTCTATTTAGAAAGTACTTTCAGGTTAAATGCCATTATTTTATGTTTTTCTGAGCTTTTTCATAAAATACTGAGTTTATTCAATACAAATTTTTCATTTTAATTAAATAAACAAAAAAATTCAATAATTTAAAATTGAATTTTTGCAGTTCTTAATCGCTACATTTTGTGATCTAAATAAAGTTATAATAATCAGTAAAAACTGACACCAAACAATGAACTAGGACCGAGAGCTTCATTTTCCTGCAGTATTTCAAAAGCAGATTTTTCAGTCCACTCCGCGGAATATTTGTACCACCCCTTTCGTCTGTACCTTTAACCACACGTGACCCCGAGGCAGTGCTGAAACGGTCTAGCACGTGTTGGCTGCAATTACTGATATCATTGGAGCGTTTCGCAGCAGCAATGCTGATTCATCCTGTCAACCCCACTTCTCTGCACAGCTGGGTAGCCCTGCAGGGTTGCGTTTGTTTAAATCTATACCACCCTGGGACTTTTTATTATATTTTTATGTATCCCGGAGAGGCATTGTTCGATATCGAGTGGTAGGTTATAGACTTAAGGTGTAAATAAGGTGTACCGTTATGTGAGTGTACGTTCATAAATCCAAGTATGTTTTGCGTACTCTAAATTCTAAGACAGGTAAACGGAATGGAATTTGAAAGGAGAATTCAGGAGAATTCACAGGCAAAAAGTTTTGTTATAAAATAAAAACTTATTTAATTAGTAATTTATTAGAAGTTGAAAAACACATGCTTTTGATAAACTTTTTAGAACTATATCTTCAAAAATATATAAACTCAGAAATGCTAAATGTTGGTAAACAAAAGGAAATGCTTTGATATATATATATATAATATAACATTATTGTAATTATTATTAGTCAAACTTCATGAAGACTGCTTGTCTGAGTGATTATTCCGAATTAGTATCATAGGTTCTCTCAGGTTCTGAGTTCAGCTTTGAAGTTGCTGAAAAGAAACTAAATGTTGCTACTATAAAATGTAAATACGATTTTCTTTCCCTTTGAAAAAATGTTGCCATCTAAATCTTTGGTAGAAAAAATACCTTTTTACAGATTTCTCTGTTTAATAATATATTTTTTCCTTTGCCTGCTGGAATAGTAAACCATCTGAGGCTTTCGAATCAAAATATACAATGATCTCTTTAGAAGCTATGTCGTTTTTTCTTTCTGGACATGAAGTTTTGTCCAAAATGTATTTATCCTAGTTTTAGAAATGTGTATCTTTTATTCATGAGTTTACAACTGCGATAATGGTCGAAAGAAAAAAATCAATATTTGTAAAAATCTTTTAGTTTTGAAATTAACTGTCATATTCATATTTTTGTTTCTGATTTAGCTTCGGTGGACATTCTTTTTATTTAATAACATTAAACTAACTGTATTAGTGTTCATGCAAGAAAGTTTTTGTGAAATTTTCTTCGACAACGTTTGATTATTTAGTTTTGTTAAAATTATCTAGCCATTTTACATACCTTGAAAATCGATCGTTGTGATATTATTGCGTATTTGCGCATCTGGTACAATATGTTTTGATTCATACTTGAGAATTTGTTTGATTACCTAAAGTTTAGATATGGATCCGTTTTATTAGACTGGAGACTAACATTTCAGTTCATTGCAAAAAAGATTCATTTTTTAGAATTTTCACTCTGAGTAGGTTTGAAATGCTGCTCTATACTCGTATAGTTGAATGACTTCCAAGCCATGTATATGTTATGTATATTTCCTAAGTACGTCCACTCAATAAATATTTTTAATACAATATTTAAAGTAAATTGAAATTGTGTGTTGGAGGTACTTCGTTTTTGGCTTATTTTATTTCAAAATTACTCTTATCTTCCCTGCACTGCCAGCTCTTGTATCAAAGGACATCAGTGTTTTAAATTAGTATGGAAAATGGGAATATCACACAATAACGCATTTTGAAGCAATTACGTAAATGGTGGTCAAAACCAATGTGGTGGGTATAAGAAAATGATGCTGAGAAAACTACATAAAAACATTCGTATATTCTCAAGAGTATAATGCCAACAGTGTTTCAGTGCGTTAAAATAAAATGTGTTTTGGTGTATCTCATGGTGATATAAATCAATGGTTTGTCCATAATTACTGTTTAACGTAGAAAACGGGCTTCGACATCACTGCGACTTTTTTAACATGGCTATTGTCTGTCAATATTTAACTTGAAAACCACTTTGCTTAGCTTTCAGCACAAAAATCCCAGGGTTCTGGTCCTAATCCTAGCACAATTATTTGTAGCCGTTCGGAATCAGTTTTGAATTGTAAATAATGATGTTTAGCTACCGTATTGCAAAATATTACCTCAGTTCTGCAGAAATCACCCAGCGAACTATCGTTATATCTGGAACATCATAAAGGAACAAATGCAGACTCTGCTTTGACTTGACTCCAGAATTTACGAATTACAGAAAATGTTCGCTTTAGATACATTCTATAATCTGAATTCACATTTATAAGCAAAAAAAAAAAAAAAATGTGACACTGATTTAATTACTTCCCGGTTTTATAATTTCCTATTTACAATTATCAGGTTTGACAGCTAGTACTTGGCCTGAAATTATAAAAGTTACTATTTTAACTGCGCAAACTAAATCCGCCTAAAGTCATATATAATAAAGTTTGATGAAACTTCTAAAGCGAAGAAAAGTTCTATACGGAAAAATAATTTGAAGAAAACTGAAAAATAATTTCATTTGTTGTATAAGATTGTTGTATAAGAAAAATAATTTCATAGTTGTATAAGATTTTTGTAGCGCAAATTATTTATTTTAATGATGTTGTGTAGCCTGAAGTGGGAAAATGTCTAGCAAATGATGTATATGGCATTTATCCTATGAAAAGTTTTTTGTTAGTTGATCATAGTTTTGCTTCCTAACTGTCATATTACTTTTAAAAGTATTTGAAATGACACTTGTTTTTCTTTTGGTATTATTTTTGTTTCGGTAGAATTACATCTTATCATTATTTAAATAATTCGTTATTTAAATAATTTTTTTAAAATCAACATGAGGGAAATGACTGTACGTTACCGAGTAAAAATATTGGCTGAATGTTTAACTTTTTACTAAATGGGTGGCTTTTTACCTTTTTTATTCAATTTTTAATATCGAAACTTTTTGTTAAAATGCTTTCTTAGATAATGCTCTCAATACTAATAATACCCCTTTGGGCATCATAATAAGCAAATTTTTTCTCCTATGAGTGTCAGATTTTTAATCAAATTTATTGAAATATATTTTGGGCAAGTACATTAAAATAATGCAGATTTGTATTTTCCTTTACCTATTGTCTAAAAATTTAGTTAACATTTAAAATGATGTGACGCTGAATCTATAACCATTCACTGGACTTGCCCATGTCTCGCGTGAGAAGAAATTGCCAATTAGCCGGGGTCAGAAGCTTTACCGTTTCATATACAAAAACTTATCACTGGTATAACGTCAGGGCAAAGCTTAGATTATGGCATAAACTAGATTGATGTGGTTATATATCATCCTTGAATAATAGTTCGTTCCTTATAGTTCGAAATACATGAACAAAAATAGTCTGTAAAATATGCATAGGGTAGGTGTCCCAAATATCGCCTACTCTAACTTTTTTTCGACATTTCATCCACTTTTTAGATTCTGATTAGACTGGAAACTCAAAGAACATCCAAAGAACTATTTCCTTTGCTATCCTGAGATCAACAAGCTCCAAAACCAAACGAATTTAAGTTATGTAGCTAAATGGGAAAAATTGAAATTTCCAGTGAATTCCAGAGCGGTTCCTAATATCACCTACCTCTGTTCCTCTTACCGCCTACCAAGCGAAATTAGGGGCACCTTTTAAAAGGCATTGCGAGCAAAGTCTCTGTTTAATGCACTTTCAAATGGTATAAGCAAAATTTGAATTTGGATGCACCTACCTGGTCATTCACTGGATTCTGATTCTTTGGAGCCAAAGTTTACGAAGACAACAGCCAAAACAACTTCAGACGCCATATAGTTTCTGCTGTCAGTGATAAGAACGCTGTCGCTATCGTCGCTGTTAGTACAAACCCAGAACTAAGAAGTTACTGCATTTTCTCATACATAACACGAATCATACTTTAGAAACACGAGTAGGCGATATTAGGCACAGGGGCGATATTTGGGACACCCACCCTATTATATTACAAAACAAAAAAAATCATTGCTTGGATAAATGGGTTCAAAATTTCGCAATGTTTTAGTCTTATTTACCATGAAATATATATATCCTGAAGATGAGAGAAGTAATTTTTTCATGTCATAGCTGTCAATGTTTTTATTTATATTACTAATTAATTACTGTCACTTATTACACAGTGTTTTATTTTAGAGAATTTGCTTTGTTCTGCCAGTTGAATTACGGAAACGGTATTCTTTTTTATGCTGTCCAGTTTTTCATTTAAAAAATTATTTTACACAAATAAATGGATAACAAGCATATTTTTTTTCAAAACTAAGAATAAAACTTGAAAGACAAAGGATATTTCCCATGAATGAAAAAAGGATAGCAGGTTACTGTTTCATAATATAAACAATATCCCTAAAATAATTACTATAAGAGCAATAATTTCACATAGTTATGACCCTTAATATGTAACTTAACCTCACAAATATCTGAGATAATCAAAACCGTATTTTTTCCGTACTGTTAATAAAACGAGAAAAAGATCTGAAATCAAAGCAAAAATCATTTTTTGAATTTCCAAATAACACATTTTTATCCTCTTTCTGTATAACTGGAACAGAAAAAAACAAGAACCATTCATTTATGCTCCGTCTTTAATTTTTAAAATAAATAAAAGGTCTGATAACCCTTTGTTCAAGACAAAGAAAATGGTTTTCTTGATATGTTTCCATCGCTCTAAATAAATCCGAATCCGTTGTCTTAAAGCGGAGAATGTTCATAATGACTGGCGTGAGACCCGCTAATGTGACACTTCTCTTAAATTGATGGAGATAAATGATGGGATATTCAACCTTTTAAGCGCATATTCATTGTGATTTCCGTCAATAAACTTCCTCTAGACTCACATGCTACGTAAAGTCTCTGGTAAATCTTTTTTTTTTTTTTAATGGCATTAGTTATAAATTTTATTCGTTGATTTTTATACTTCCTTTAAAACGTAACATCATTTTTATTTCTTTGAAACAAAATACAAACTAAGTACATGAATAAAGAGTATTTGTGGGGTTAGTTCCTTTATAATGTATAACAGCCTGACTTAATTGCACATTCATACACACAAGTAATAAATATATTCATACTAAAGCTAGTGCGTAATATATGATTAAAAAAAGAGCTGAGCTATTGATAAAAGTGAGGGTATTAGGGGGGTTATATTCATTTCGTGTTTTCCAAAATTTACCCTGCCTACTCGAAGAATGAGTACTTTCAGTTTATGACTCATGAACTTCTATGTATTTACGATGTTTGATAACGACAAAGTTAGCGCAAACTGAAGATGGATTATCTGTTCTTCAGTAGAAAGCTAAAATCAAGGTTATAAACAGATAAAATAATTTTAAAATTATTAATTTCAATCCTTTACTGTAGAAGTCCTACCTCATCATCTTTGAAAATTAATCTCCTAATGAAAGGAAACCATGGACAGTTTTATTACGTTTCATATTAAGGAAGCTTCTGTTCATCAAATCTTCCCCAATCATGTCCTTGATGACATTGCTGTCTGCAACTAATAGCACAGAAAACTTTAACCCCTTTACAAAACCAGTTTACGAATATCATTTCTGCTGACTGTTCCAAAAGCCATAAACCTTAATACATAAACCAGAGGTCCCATTATTGATAAAATATCAGCACATGGAAAGTGGAACAAATGTTTCTTTTAGTTGATTCTGATTTTTTGCCATAAAGCATGCTACTGATGTATGGAATCAAACATGATATAAACACTACTGCTATAAAAGAGTTATCCGTTAAAAGCTGATATCACTAATTCTGATTAATCAGTTCAAACACGTGTCATTGTGTTGTCTAGCACAATAAGTATACAACAGTGCATAATAGAAACGTATCTGCTCAAAAAAGCCTAGTCTATGGGAATTTGTCATCAGACTAGTTATTTGATGTTCAAAATACAAAGATGCAATGCTTCTTCTTTGGGTTTGGCTAAAAAACTGATTATTGAGGAGGTTCTTTCTATACATGAGAGAAAACTGTTTGTATGTTATCAATAGAATATACGTTAGTACAATAGTACAGAAATAACCTTAGCAGGGCTCAAAATGCTGCCAAATGCCGACAGAGGAAGCAAGTATTATCTTAAGGAGAAATACCTGCTGCGAACAGCTGTTAGCATTTACACTCATATAACAGTGCTTAAGTGTCCTCATCAGGGTTGCCAAATGTCCCGGATTTTAAGGGACAATCCCTTATTTGTAAATTTTGCCCCGCGTCCCGGGGAACTTTGATACGGGACGTCAAAAGTCCCGTTTTTCTGCGAAATGAGAAATTTATTGTATACGAGTTGGGCACATATAAGGGCCTGTTCACATCCGGTCTGGAAGCGTAAAAGGAAAGATGGCGCTGAGACAGAAATAAACCAATCATAGGCGTTAAAAAATTTTGTTGCTAATCGTTTAGAGGTTTGTCATTGGTTAAATATATTTCAATACTTTAACGCTTCCGCTACCGGACTCCTAAGTGAACAGGCCCTTGGCGAGAAGGTTGTCTGTATGCGCCGGGGTAAACGTTCAAAATCTAATAGTGATGGGCCGAAAAAAAGGTTGTGTGTTTTTAAGGGTGAATGGATGAAGGACGAAGATTGGCTTAGGCCTAGTCCCGACAACGCCAATAAGGCACGCTGTAGATATTGTAATAAGGATTTTTCGGTTACCCATGGAGGTTGGAGTGACGTAACTCAACATGCTCAGGGTGCCGAGCACAAGAAAAACAAAATAATTGTTTCATCTAGAAGCAATCTGTCAGTTTTTCACCACTAAAGTTTCCTCTGCAAGTGACAAAATCACTCTAGTAGAGTTAGCTACTGTATTTCACACAGTAAAGCACAATATATCATACATGTTGGATTTTAAAGATTAAAGCCTTAATTATTTTAATCTCCAGCACTTTGCTAACTACAATCGTAACGACAGTACGTCATATTTATTTTATTAAATTTTATACTCTGTAAAATATTCAGAGATTTAAAAATGAATCATTCCCGCATATGCGGATATGTCATGAATCATATTCAAATATATGTGGCGCAGTAATTGATTGGATGGCAATTACTATAAAAGCTAGCCGCATTGTATTGAAGTTCGTCCCTTCTGCCCTTCGCTGTTTTTTCCTGTTACAACGCCAGTTTGGTGTATCTGCAAACAGATAAGTTATCTCTGTTATGTTATACTTTGTTATGTTATTCTATGTTATTAAATCTCTATTCTCAACCGAAACTCAGTCTTAATTTCTCACTCTGCTACTTACATTTCTATGGCATGACTGTCACTTTAAACTCTGTATGAAAGTTCTGTCAGCTATTCTTTGAAACCACTGACTGATCATCAAAAATACAATTGAATGGACTGTGGGAACACGCTCATTCGAAAACTTTTTTACGACTCAAAAGTCGTTGCAAAGATTTCATTAACATTATATTATATACATTGTACAATAATGAAATTACAAATTTTACATACACCTCCCTAACACTTTACAAGGGCTTTTACTTAATTGTAGTAAACTAATAAAAAAAATCAGTTTTTTTCTATATGCCTAAACCAACTTTAAATTGTTTTTGATTTCCAAATTTTTTATGTAATTAGATTATTGTTTACTTAACCAAAACTCTATGTAAGTTGCAAAACTGGACGAAAAATTCATTGAAAATGGCTATTTGAAAGGTTAAAATTTGAAAATTTCCAGGGGAGTACCCCCGGATCCCCTTCCCTCGGGAGGGGGATATTCCATATTCCCCAGTAGTATAGTCATCAAAACCCGTCCCAAATTTTTCGGTGTTTTTATTTAACCCGTTCCTTATTTTCTGTGTTTTTATTTGGCAACCCTGGTCCTCATCCTTATGCGACTGGTTTGTTTTTCACGTATAAATGTGCTTGTATTCATGTGCTCACGTTCTGTTTTCAGAGTTTGTTTGGCCTTCTGTCATTTATAATATTTAATAACATAGGTAGAAAACAGGTAAATAATATAACTAGCACAAATAAATAATATAAATAATAAGTAAAAGCTGTTTAAAAAATAGCGTCTAAATGAAATTTTGCCCCACTACTAGTGAAATGAATCAGGGCATAGAAAAACATTAATAAGCCTCTTTTATTAACTGCAAAGAAGGCTCGATACTAAGGCAAATATAGCTCTCGACCTAAGCAGACCAATAGAACATCTACAGAGTAAGCCATGGCTTTTGCCAACCTTCGTTTATTAAGGTTCTTCTATTTGGCATATAATATGCCCCCTCCCATCTTTTGAAATTTTATAGTTCATATAATTTTAGCTAACCAATATTTGCATTGCATGAGTTATAATCTGAACAGTGCAAGATGCGAGCGTTATTTCATGTCTATGCTTATTTAATCAGGCGAGATAAAATATAAAATATTCGAATCAAAAATTTTCATAATGAATATTTATAATACAAAAGTTATTTTGTTAGTTTATAAACTAGTGGAAGAATATTAACTAAATATCAGCAAATAAATTCAGGAGAATTATGCAGTGAGAGCTTATTCATTTTGAAGTAAACCGCTGTTTACGAACGTCTCTCCATCAAAAAGCTTATCTCTTCGTTAGCCACCGAAATTAATTCCTTTCGGTATAATCCAGCGAAGCTAATTGTCATCCATCACAATCTATCATTTTATTAACTAGCAGACGTACAGAAAAGGTAATTTATCTTTTTGGAGCTACTGAACGGATAATGCTGTTGCTAGGATAACAAATCCCTCTATTTCAACACTAATATCGTTGGTCAATGCAACGTTAAACTGCTCAAAATTGTGTTATGTTATAATATCAAATGCGCGAGCAATTTATTATCAAATGAGTTTGGCAGTAAGCCACGCTAGTTTCTGAGCCTTACCTGAAAGTACTGGGGTTTAAAACTGAGGTAGGTACATATTTAAATTCCGTACACTAGAAGATGAATGTCCTTTACAGGAATTTGACCTCAGTCTCAAATACTGTTGGTGTATACGGGATGTGTTTTTGTGTTTATCACTTAAATATTGTGGAGGAATGCATTTCTCTTAAGAATTTCTTTGAAAAATCATGCTGTTGGAAATTACGTTATTGGTTACCTAAGAATAAAATTAGGGTTTTTTCAGCGACTTTGCAAAAAAATTTTGCAACATAAATCTGGATTCATTCTGCTTCCGTAATAAGATTGCATGTTTAGAAAGTATGATTTATTTAACTATAGAAAGTTATTGCCATATTTATTTATTTTAACATCTTTTATGGTTTTGCTTCTTCCCTCTTTAAGCATATCTATACACTCCTGTATTGAATTTAAGTGAAATGTAAATAATTCAATAAGAAAGTAGGTCCTGCATTGAAGGATAAATTACAGGAAGAAGGCACTAACAGTCGAAAAAATTAACAGAAATCTGCAATTAGCGCTCCCTGCAGCATAAATGCTAGATTCTGTAGCAATAATAGATCTATTACTCCTGTATTGAAGATGTTTTCGACCATTTTGGTTTGGTTTGGAGCGCTATGGTCTTTTTTTTTTTGTCTATACAAGGATTTATTAGACTAGGACCTACTGCTTAAAGCCGATTCAACGGCAAACGGCTGTAAACGTCTATGCCAAGATTGGATCTCGAACCCACAGACTCTGGTACGTATGCCAGCGCCCTAGCCGTTCGGCCATCACCCGGCTTAGACGAAATAAGAAGTAGAAATTATTTCAAATTATTTTTTTGAACTATTTAAATGATAGTCTTTCATAACATTAAAAATGTGCGTTGTAAGAAATGATGTTATACAGTTGTTTTGAATTATTAAGCTAATTAAAAATGTAAATGTAAATTAAAAATTGACTATGTATAATTAAAAAAAAAAGTGGTTTTTAAAAGACACCATTCGTAGGAATGGTTTTGATTCAACTCGAAAACTTTTTCACTACTCAAACGTGGAACAGAGAGTATGGTACATTATATTCATATATTTTTTACCTGTGCTTGAATCTAAGCTTATTCCCAAATGGAGAAAATGTCTTTCGGAAATCTTCAAGTCCCGCTTATATGCATTAATACCTGAAAAGCCGTAAATCTCATAACCATAAGAACGTATTTGCTTAGCGGAAGAATATAATACCCCAGGAAATGAGTAAGGATGCTATAATCTAGGGTAACTATCTTCCAGCTGTCTTAAAGATCTGCCAGGTCACGTTTCGCTTGTTCTATTATTGGAACTGAACAAACAGGGGTTTTGCGGCTAGTGAAAGCTTTATGATGACAGTTTGAAATGTTACGACGGTATTTTTAAGAAATTTTTCAGGGGAAAATTGATAACATAACTTGTGGGAAGAAATTGTCTTTAAAAAAAATTAAATCTGTTTAGGGTTATTGAAGTATGAAATAAGTGTGAATACATCACACGAAATCTCTGTATCCTAATTGTTAACATCTCCTTCCTATTTGTTAATTTACACCTCTTGGGGAAAACAATCAGATTTTTTCAAACTGATTCCATTTTATTCTGTTGATTTCTATTATTTTATAGTTTGAATATTTTTATCTGCGTATACGCTGATGATGAAGTTTACTGAATTTCAATCAAAAATACCCGTGAAAAATCAGTGTTCTCTGTAAATTATTTCTTTAAACTTGTAGTTGATGTTATTAAAACAAATAAAAACCAACGGATTCACGGAATTTTTTTAAGTTTATTTTTAAAATTACGACGTTTTATGATACTTTATAATGACTTACATTGAAACGGTTGTGGATGCATACCCATCTGCAGCTGAGGGCATGTATAAGAAAGCATTTTAGTGTTTTAAAGACTTGATGCACTATCACTTATACCGTGATGTTTCTGATGCTATAGCAGTAGCCTGATCTACTGATATAACATCAGATACTAATTAACAGAACTTGAATAGAGGCTTTATCTCTGCAATGCGATACCTTAATATTAGAAAGTACTAAAGTGAAGAATTTATTATTGCAAAAATACTTTGATATTCTTTTATTTTGAAAAATACATACATTGTGTTTTTTTTTTCCAAATGGAATATTTCTGGGCTACATTTCAGCGGTAACTAAGCACTACATGTTTTGGTTCTGATTAAATATTAGTAACTGAGAACTTTGGTTTCGTGTATTTTTTTCTTCTTTCGGGGAATAACCCTTGACATTACTAAATCTCTTAAACATAATGAACTAAGTAATTATAAGCAGAAATTGCGCTATACCCCACCATTTCATTGATCCATTTAAAAAAAAATATATTTCAGTTAATAGTGTTAGTTAATTATGGCAATAGAAAACTACAAATTATGAAAATTCAAGTACCAGTTACCGTTAGCTTGAAATTAAGAATTCCTCACCACTGATGTGTGCACTCTTCATTCTAATAACTGCGTTAAATCAAGATAAGATTTTATGAAAAAAATAAATAGTAATGCTACCATTTTTAAATTAACTCTGCCATAGGATATTGCATTTTACGAGGAAACAATTTAGTTTTACTAACTTTGAAGTCCATAATAAATGGAAAAATATAGTAATTTTAAATTATATTGCTGGAAAATTATAGAAGTTGAAGATATTTTAAGTGATTATACTTCAGATATGTTAGATATTGCGATATACTAATCTCTAGAGAGATAGAAAGATACAGTTAGATAGATAGATAGAAAGATATAGATAGAGATATACAGATAGAGAAAGATATATATATATATATATGTATATATATATATATAATTAATTAAATAAAATTATATATCACAAATGCCAGGCTTTAACAATTAAGTCATTAACCTTCTGGCTTCCCAATATTTCTGAACATTACGTGTAAAACTATTAAGTGCAGGGCACGCGTCAATGTGGCAACTGTCCATCGAACGTCCAGAATTACAGTCAGCAGGCTGGGGAGTCCTTTAGTCCAGTTTTTAACATATGAGCATTGAGACAATCGTGTCCTGTTAAAAGACGGAAGGTGGCAACAGCGGAACTACATGGAAGGTCCGAGGTCGGCATTGCACTATTACAGAGACGTTCCCAGGCCTTCCCCCTAGCTAACGTAGATTCGTCCAATTTAAATCTTTTCTCAAATTCTATTTATACAGATATAGGTAGATACAGAGAGATACAGATATAGACAGAGAGAGGGGGGGGGGAAGGGCGAGAAAGTGATGAATAGAAATATAAAATAATACAATGGAAAAAAAACTAGTTCAAAAGAAATTAAAACAGAACAAAAAGAATATTTTATAGATAACAGTATTTTAAGAATATTATTTTTAACCAATTTATCAAGATAAATACATTCTATACAGCACATTCTATACAGAAACTAGCACGTACGCACGCACGCACGCACCTACCTACTTACATACATATATATTAACTTCATCATTAAAATACCAATGCGATGCAACCAGATAAACTTATTAATCCCTTATATACACTATAACATACATGTGATGAACTATACATATAACTTTACATATGATGAACCAATCAATCAAATTTGAAAGGATTTATAAAAAAAATTGCTATTGAAAAGGTAAAACATGACATACATACATACATACATACGGTCGAAGTCCGTGCCAAAAAACTTTAAGCCTAAAAGACTCATTAAATATATGATAGGCTTTGCTTTTGTTTTACCTATATGACCCTGAAATACTTTTCTTAACATTCTCTTAGTTTTTCAAATTGATTTTTTTAAAATATTCAAATTATGGCACAGGGAAACCTTGTGTAGAATTTTACGATGTAGAAAGGAAACTGAGGTAGACGCTAAAACAAAATCCCCAAAATTCTGAAATTCTACATTTAAAAATTATAATTGGCAACGAGTTTCCAACTAATAACGTCAATGAGCATTTGTGAATTGTTTAAAAAAACAATTACAAGGAATGCATCCCGGCCTCAATAACTGTAATTATAAATTAAAAAAACAGCAGGCAATCTAGATTTTTATTGTGGATTTTATGAAGCCGAGCGTTTGCCTTTAAAAGCGACTTCATTAAAATGATTAAAAAAATGAACGCAATTAAGATTCAAAATAACCACGCTTCCCGTTTAAAAAATATTAATGATCGAATTTTTTTTTTTAAACCTCGAAGTAGGAGAAAATATTGGTTTAAAAACTTGATTACTTTATCACACAGTTATTAAGGAATATAATATTCTCACACTCAGATATTAATTATTGAAATAACTTCGTTGATATTTTCCTCCGATGCTTCCCATTTTTCATCGTCATTTTTTTTAAAGCATTAGACATCGAATTAATGTCCCATATCCATAAAATTCCATTAATCCAAACACCGGGAACATATTGACCTTGTAACTACCTATGAGGACAAAGCACTCTTTTATTCCCAACGACAAAGTTTAATGAGAAAGTGTCCAGGGGAAAAAAATTACGGGAAACAATTTCACGCTAATGAGTAAAATGGTTATTTAATGGGCGGAACATCCTGAGCTTTCGTCCGCCCAAAAAGAGACATTATTCCGCCATTACTGTCCCGGGGCACTTGGTACGGCCCTCACGTATGCGACATTTAGGTAAAGCCTAGAGAGAGACATGATAGCGACCTGAGGAATGACAAATACCCGTTGGAAGACGAATTAAAATCGGATATCCAATATCGTTTTTTTTTTCAGTGTCATAATTCTTTTTCAGTGTCCATTACCTTCCCGGTCGACCCCGCCCCTTTAAAGGGCGATAAAACTTGACGTATTGTCTCAGCGGACGGAGTTTTAAAGAAAAGAAAATTCTAAGCCGTGTGCTTCGGAAACATCACAAGCACAATAGAAATAGATTCGAGAAGATATCAGATTTGGTGTTATTATTTAAGGACGGATAATATGTTATTTTATATATATATATATATTAATTAATTATATATAATATAATATACAAATAACTATAACTTTGTACGTTGTAAATAATTCAGCAGAAAAAGTAAGATGGTAAAGTACAGGAAGGCACTAACAGCCAGGGCCCGATTTAGAAAATTCTTCACTATAGGCACAACTCGGGATGGACCCCCCCCCCCCCTAACACTGTTGTGGGCGTAAAATTTCCAAAATTGACACAGAAAAGAAATAATCATAAATCATTGTGAAAGTACCATTTTACCAAGAATTGGCTATTTGAAGCGTAGAAGCCTAGAACATTATCAAATAACAGAAAGCAATACAACATATATTAACTTCATCATTAAAATACCAATGCGATGCAACCAGATAAACTTATTAATCCCTTATATACACTATAACATACATGTGATGAACTATACATATAACTTTACATATGATGAACCAATCAATCAAATTTGAAAGGATTTATAAAAAAAATTGCTATTGAAAAGGTAAAATTAAAAAAAAAAATGGAATTGGGAATTTTTTCTTTCCTTTCTTTTAAAATAAAGATTTTTTTGGGGGCCCCCAACATTCGGGGGGCCCCTAGGCCCGGGCCTACCAGGCCTAATGGAAAATCAGGGCCTGCTAACAGCCGTAAAAAATTAACAAAATCTGCACTTAGCGCTAAATGCAAGAGCATAAATACTTAGCAGCAAAAATGCAAGATTCTGTAGTAATAATAGTAACAGTAAAAACCAAAGCAATAAGACGAGGCACTCGACCGGTCTCTTCATCAGAAGGCCTGCCGAATTGGTTACCTCAAGGGGGAACTTTCTGAATAGGATTCAGGTCTAGCCAAAAGACATACCAAGGCCCTAGATCTCCGCACGGAAACAGAAAGTCAAATACGTAAGAAAATACAGTACTTAAAGGAACAGAAAATGGTAGAACAGAATTACAGTAGCAAACTCACGCCATTGTTATTGGCAAATCGACAAATGCATAAATCGAAGTCTGTCCGTGGAAAATTGTGCAAGTGCTAAAAAGCAAAATTTTCAGAAAAAGAAAAAAAAGTAAAAAATTTTGAACTTTTTACTATGAAAAATTTGCCATATTTACTATTGTAGGAAATAACAGAACGATGATTGCACTTGTACATTTTACTAGTGCACTAGCATGAGAACATATATCAATTTCTTTGAGAAAAAAAATTAATTTTTCTTTTGGCTCTCGTACATTTTTAACGGGATAGCCTTCAATTGCATTATATTCGTGCAAGAATAAAATATATTTAAACTCTTGTGAAGATTTTTTTTAAGTTCAAAAGCCCCGAAAAGAAAAACAGGAGTAACTGTTCATTACGTGAAAAGCAGTCTTGTTCATGCATGACTTTCCTCATAAGCATGTTATGTCAACTACTGACGTCACGCTATCCATTTGTCCAATCATTTGTTATTTTAAATCTAAAGTGCAGAGGGAAAAAAATGTGACATCTTACGTCCGTTGGTAAAAGGTTTCATTGTTGAGAGTGCTTCGCCGAGTTAGCAACTTTAAACAAATTTATAGCTTAGCGTGGTAGGGTAAAATTTCAAATGAGAAAAGCGTGTAAGTAATTTACGGCGTTTTTGCTTGTTGTTGTTCTTTAAACAGAACTAGAGTTTAGTCTATTAGGATATCTACGTAGCATAAAACGCTCAGCATGCGGTAATGGTTTTGCATATTTTAAAACAATTATTGAATATATCTAGCAATAAATACATATTTGCATATACATATTTACATACACGTATGTAAACATAGACATACACATTTATACATATACACATGCATACATTTATCGTTACATAATTTTAATCTTTAATCACTTAAAGAATTGAATATCAATTAACTTAATGAAATAATCTATTAAAATCTCATAAGGTAAGTAAGTGCAACTGGGCCCATGGGGTAACTAGGCCATCCCCTTTTTTGTGTGCCCTAATTTTTTGTGTGGACTGTGCTGCTTAACACAACTGGGTCCGGACAGTATATTTGCCACAAGTATGAAGAAAATCAATAGTCAACAAATAGCCAACAGAACACGTTGATGCCTAAATACATTACCCTTTAGATCAGTGGTTTTCAACTCGTAGAAGTCTGCTGACCACTAAGCCAGAAATTGAACTGTCGGATCACCCCTCACCGACTTGAGGGGGGGGGGGAGGGTATGGGGATATAGAATATCCCTCGGGCAAAAGAGATACAGGATTTACGTACTCACATATTCTAATAATAAAATAATTATGTTAAATTTTTAAGAAAATTTAATTCAACACCTGATATTCATCGGATATATTCCGCTCATCTAGTTCAATGAACATTGCTTTCAAAATCCCCATTTATTTAGCAACTTTTTTAATGTGGTGCCGGACCACTCTCGAAGCTCTCGCGGACCACCGGTTGGGAACCCACTGGTTTAGATTGTGAGTCATCATTCACAGAAAATGAATCTCAACAGAGCAATATATTAAGCTTCTGTATTAAGTGCGGAGAAAGATATTGTAGCCATTTAGTTTTAATTGAACTTAAACCAGCAAACTTTATTTTTTTATGTTTTTTTCCCCGTTTCGTTTCTAATGACAGGTCGTTTTCAGCGTCAAATTTCATGTTCTTTAAAGAAAAAGAAAAATTAAATTTTAAAAAAAATCCCGAAATAAAAGGAATCTACCTCGCTATAAATAGAATACGAAGAAGAAAGAGAAAAAAAAGTATATCCAAATGAGGAGCCAAATTTATTTTTTCATCGGCGGTGTCTACACATCATTTATTCAACTCTCCTTATTATAGTCTCCACTTCGCTCTCATAATGGGCAGCCGTCGGGAGGATGAAAAAAAAGCACAAAACTTCAGAGATCGCCGTATTTTTTTCTAGATAATTTCGTATCACTTTTTTTTTTTTGGTAATCTCGGAGATCGATTTTTCAGAACGTTAATTACCACGAAAGAATGGAAAAATGCAAATCGAAAATTAGAAGCACTGTTAGTTATGAAAATGGCAAAAAGCAAGGTTTAATCAGCAGCTGGATTTCTTTTTCCGTAATTTATTACATCAGGATTTGTGTTCTTACGCTTTTATTTTAATTAGTCTTTTCATCGCTCATAAACAAGATTTTCATTTTTTTCTCTGAACCGCACTAAAAGAAATATATTTTTGATAGCATTCTTGGTTACAGGAAAAACGCGTGCAATGTTCGTTATTTTATCCGAAATTTGATATTTTCTCAAAGTTCGAGAAAACCTGTTTGAATTTTATCCATAATATGGCAATGGCAGTTGTTATTAACTTTGTTATCGTTAATTTTTAACTACTTCTCTTTATCACAAGTTATA